>ALYI01003697.1:0-39376 GCA_001969225.1 Ceriporiopsis andreanae CBS 279.92 | reverse complement strand
TGGCTGTCGCCGGAGCCGCCGAATAGGCTTCCTAGAATGCCGAGGCCACTCAGGCCAATGGACGCGATGTTACCGAGGGAGGAAAGGGACGGAAGCTTGAGCGCGCCGCTCTCGTCAACATCTGCACGAGCAAGGAGCTCCAAAAGCTCGCGACGTTGCTGCTGGGAGCTGTCGCTGGATCCGCCGAAGATGTTGTGCAAGATGCTGAAAGCACTGCCAGCGAGGGATCCAATGTTCTTGATGTCTCCGAAGCTGAGCGCGCCGCTCTCGTCGACGTCCGCGCGAGCTAGGATGTTCTCGAGCTCCACGGCATCGCGACGCTGTTGTGCGCTGCCGTTGTTCTTGAAGTGGTCGATGATGCCGCTGATGATGGGAGCTCCGAGTGAGAAGATCGTGCCGATGGATCCCAGAGACAGAGCGCCGCTATCGTCGGTGGCATCAACACGTGCGAGGATCGCGTCGATGTCCCGACGCTGCGAGGAGCCGCCAAACAATGATCCTAGTAGGCTGGCACCGAGCGAGAAGAGAGAGCCCAATCCCAAGGCGGCGCTCTCGTCGGGAGTGGCATCGACCCGGGCGAGGATAGCGGCGACGTCACGGCGTTGCTGTTGGCTGTCGCTGCCTCCGAAGAGAGAGTGGAAGATGCTGACGAGACCGCTGCCGATGCTAGCAACGCTGGCAGCGCTGCCCAGGCTGAGTGCGCCGCTCTCGTCGGTGGTACGAGCGACAAGATCCTCGAGCTCAATGGCCGAACGGCGCTGCTGTGCGCTGCCATTGTTCTTGAAGTGGTCGATGATGCCCGAAATAATGGGGGCACCGAGCGAGAAGATGGTGCCGATGCCTCCAAGGGACAGAGCACCGCTGTCGTCGGTGGTATCAACACGCGCGAGGATCGCGTCGATGTCACGGCGCTCACTAGCGCCACCGAACAACGTTCCCAGGAGGCTCGTACCAATCGAGATGATCGAGCTCAGGGACAAGGCACCACTCTCGTCGGTAGTAGCATCGACACGTGCAAGGATAGCGTCGATGTCGCGGCGCTGCTGCTGGCTGTCGCTGCCGCCGAAGAGGGAGTGGAAGATGCTGACGAGACCGCTGCCGATGCTAGCAACGCTGGCAGCGCTACCCAGGCTGAGTGCGCCACTCTCGTCTGTGGTACGAGCGACGAGGTCCTCCAGCTCAATGGCTGAACGGCGCTGCTGTGCGCTACCGTTGTTCTTGAAGTGATCGATGATCCCGCTAATGACGGGTGCCCCTAGGGAGAAGATGGTGCCGATAGTTCCAAGAGACAGTGCGCCGGTCTCGTCGTCGGTGGTAGCATCACGTGCGATGAGCTCGAGGAACTCGCGGCGGTTGTTAGAGCTAGTCAAAAGACGTTAGGAAATTGAACATGTGAAGATAGAGAACATAACATACCCGAACAGGTTGTGGAATGCACTGACGATGCTGCTCCCAATGCTTGCAATGTTTGCAGAGTCTTCCAAGTTTGGCAATTTAAGTGCGCCACTCTCGTCAACGTCAGCACGAGCGATGAGTTCGAAGAACTCCCTGCGCTGTTGGCTGCTGGACGAACTAGAGCGTTATTAGAACAGGTCGCACTAAAGGATAGTGAATTTACATACCCGCCAAAGAGGTTATGAATCACGCTGACAATGCTGCTACCGATGCTGGCGATGTTTGCGGAATTTTCCAAGCTCGGCAGCTTGAGAGCGCCACTCTCGTCGACATCAGCACGCGCAAGAAGCTCGAGGAGCTCACGGCGCTGCTGCTGTTGCTGCTGGCTGTCGCCAGAGCCGCCGAACAGGCTGCCTAGGATGCCGAGGCCGCTCAGGCCGATGGACGCGATGTTGCCGAGGGAAGAAAGGGAAGGGAGCTTGAGCGCGCCACTCTCGTCGACATCTGCACGAGCAAGGATGTCCTCGAGCTCGATGGCGTCACGACGTTGCTGGGCATTACCGTTGTTCTTGAAGTGGTCGATGATCCCACTGATAACAGGCGCGCCAAGAGAGAAGATCGTGCCGATCGTTCCTAGAGAGAGCGCCGCACTCTCCTCAGGTGTCGGGGAAGGGCCAGAGGAGGAAGTAGGTGGGGTGTTGGAGGACGAAGCGCGTGCAAAGGGAGCCGAGACAGGTGCCGCGAAGGTAGGGGCAGCGGTGGCAAGGATGACGAAAGCGGTGATGGCGGAGGCACGCATGTTGGTAAGGATTGAAGAAGTGACGAGGAAGATTTGCGACTAGTTTGTAATTAGGGAGCGTGTAGTAGGCGTGAAGGAGAAGTCGTGAACTGGACTTTGGAAAATGCGAATGCGAATGCGATAGTGAAAATCAAGTCGAGCTGCGAAGCCATCGTTGAGCACACGTATGTGAAAGAGTGCTGGAGGTGTAACTTACCAACCGGGCTGACTTGAGTGCGTTGGCTAGAACGAAAGGAACTCGCAGAGCTGGAGTAACACTGGCCTGCTCCACACGGCTTTTATACTGAACATTGCCAGCCGACATTGGTATAGACCCATCAATGTCCGCTCCCGGTGGAATCAACCTCGGGGTGACATCGACACTGCCCGGTTGCATTGGTGCGAGATGCGAATGTGGCTCGAAACGCCGATGGGAGGCGGCTGCTCAGGAAAACGTGTGGATGAGGGGGCGTTCATCATTCAATCCTAGTGACCGGAACGTCTAGAGTCAGTCGACATCCGGGTGGCAGGGCTGCTTAGTGTGACGCCAAGATAACTCAGCGATGTCTGCATGGCGCATCGAGAATTTCAAGCTGTCCCGGGTGAGGCAATGCACGGAGATGTTGAGTACTTGACTGTTTCTGCTTCTGTGTTGTATCAGTCTGCGCGCGACAAGCATCATCGGTGGTGGCCAGATTCTGTCCAGGCCGCTCGTCTGATCCTGCCCCGAGGTAACTGGCTTCTGGGATCAGAATATGAGCGCCGTCCGGGAGAGATCCATCGACGACCGCTCACTCATCCTGGTGCGATGATAGATCGCCAGAGTGTCTTTCACAGCGACGACCTGGGATTAGCATGAGCGGCGCCGTGAATCTTGGGGGCGTTGCCAAATCCTCTAGTATGGATCCCCTGCTTCCGTCGGGACCGCTGCGCTTGCGACGAACGAGTTCGAATTGCGAACGAGTAACGAGAGGAAGATGCTGGTGATCAAGGAGGCAGTACAAATTGCGCGTTCATGACAACGACTAACGCGCAACCTGACAATCACCCCTTCCCATCAAGCAGAGTTGTACCTGAAACCAACGAGGTCGGCCTGTAAACATCTTGGCGCGGCGGCGGTATGTACACAGACTACCGTCACAATGCAGATGGCGGAGACGAGAGCTGATCTTGCGTTCCTGTACAAGACCCGATGATGGACTCATGAGAACGAGGCAGTATGTATGACACTGAGAGGGGCTGCGAGCAGTGTCGAAGGGTATTGGTATGTCGCGACGTTAGAATTGGTCAAGAGTTTGAATTCTAACGGCTCGGGATGCAAAAAACTTGGCGTTGAACAGCTTGTCAAAGCGGGGCGCATCATTGTGATGTTGACGAAACCAGGTCCGGTCGGCGCAGAGGGCTGTGCAATAGAATGAAAAATTATCCTGAGCGTCATCAAACTACACATCGTGCACCGAGCAAAGATCACACACTCACTGGCGAACGAAAAGGGCGATATAGCAAGAAATACGGTGATCAATTTGAAGGTCTCACTATTCGAGACCCCATAAGATACGCCAAATCGCACGCTGCAGCAATCGTTGGGTACAGCCGTCAGACAGGAATAAATCCGGTCGAGGTCAGATCAGCAACGAGACGGATGTGGTGTAGGGAAAGAGTTAAGTACAGTGAGCAGTGGCAGGAATAATGACAGTGAGAGCGCGTCGGTGGCAGTGATGTTTGGTACTATTTGTCCGTCGGGCGTCGCTATTGCCGCCCGACGCTCATCTTGGATGCGTACAACGATGGCACACCACCACCACCACACATACGAGTCCACTCATCGTGAAGGATCGGCTTTATCAGGTTTCGCGCGTTATATGAACGAAGCTGGAGATGACCCAAACCATCACGTTGTCACCCGTGGCTGAGTTCAAGAAACTCTATCTGTTGCGGCTTGAAAGTTAGTTCACATGTGCACCCGACGTTCGTATTGTCTGCCATTCTACGCAGGTATGACTTCCCTTGCAGACTCTAATTGAACATACGACTCAAAAAGAGATTGTTACAGCACCAGAGACAGTGTCGCACCCACTTGCTTTCACGGAGCTCTATCGAAAACGCGGGCATCTGGGTTCCTTCGCGTCGCGACGCTTCACTCCATCACGGCGAGTACCTCCTCACGGCGCTGTCCTTCAATGTTCTGAAAGCGTCTTTAGCTTCGCATGTGTGACAGCGGGTTTGCGTAAGCCACAGAAGTGGGCAACAGATAGTACCTTAGCAGAGAGGAAGTTATCTGGGACCTACCCTCGCGAATATTTGGGCGTTCAACAGGGCCTAGTGCTACACTTAGAGAAGCGGGTCGATCTGCCATTCCTGGATTTCTGGTCATGACCTTCACTGGTCACATATTTTTACTGTTTTGTCGCCGTGCTGTTCCGGATCCAATGTAAGTTAGTGGAAGGACACGAAGAGTGAGCAGTCAACTTTCTGCATGATCCCCAGCTAACAAGCGTGTTGTGTAGGGGAAGGGGGAGCGATGACATTCTTTCGCTGGTATGTGTCGCGCGATGCTCGTTGCTTCGTGCCTTCTACAAAAGGCGGCAAGCATGAAGACGCGCCTTCCGTATCATCTCCGATTCTCTCCCTACGATTTGGACATCCTGCAATGTATTCTGCAGACACTGATTCTGCCGGGAGATGGCAGGTTCGTCCCTTGTCTACCTGAAACACGTGTCTGATACTATCTGGGCATTCATACGAACGTTGTATGCTCGCGACAGCCGCCTTTGCCGTTGTGTTGAGACTATCTGCATTCAAGTTGGTGACCTCCCCTTCACAGGCCGAGCCGTACTACCCACCCCAATACTATACCTGCTCTTGGGCTGCGAGCTGATACTCCCTCCCACTACGTTCCAAGATCCGAAGTGGGTTAGCACTGCAATCTCTTGGTGCCGATTCGCCCTGCCGCTGGAGTTCGCCATCGTAGCGTCTGGAGCGAAGCGGTGGGAACTGCAAGCTGAGAGGATGGAAGCAGGGGCGGTCACGCATCGAGCCACTGTTTCCGAGCAACATGTTCTGCCGGAATCGCAACGCGAGCTCACGCCGATGTCGGTTCTCGAAGCATCTTCTCATTCATGCGCTCCATTCTCCTCCCCGTGTCCTCTCCACCGGGTCTCCATCTGTCTGATGTGTTTAGGGAACGTCCGTGCACAGCTCTGTGCCCGTGCAGATCAGCAGTCCTTGCTTGATGTCGCTACGCACTATATACACATCGCGGGACGCCGACATAGATGGTTAGGTTATTGGGCACCCAGCGGATGTGGCGCCTGTGGTTATTGCGTTACGCCGCGGGGCATTCTGCCCCCGCCTGACTATCCTTCTCGCTTTTGAACGTTCCACGGTTCTGCGTCCCACAGATCGTCGAACGTGCCTTTTCGGTATCGCCCACCAGTTGTTTTTGTTGTCCCGGTGGGAACGACTGATTGATATCTAGATGACCTCATTTTTATCCAGATTTTTGCTTGAAAGGCAGACCAGCAACCAACACAGACTTGCGCCACAGCTACCCTCTTCAAATATCTCCACGAGCCTAAGGCATCGGAACATAGGCCACGTTTTGCCCGACCACTATCGCATTCAGCACTGGCGCATTGGAGTTCTGACAGACGCCGTCTGTCATGGGTGTATCAACTACCGCGCTCTTCCCCGCCACGCCGGCGCATGATTGATCTGCTAGTCTGTAGTTGTATATATATAGGAAGATGGTGCGTACTCGGTGTTTTTGCAGATGCCCCTAATCTCACGCCCTCTCATTCTTCTGCGTAGATACCACACACGACTGATGCCTACAGTCGTTCAGCGCGCCGTTTCGACCTCGGGTTCGGATACATCCGGACACAGCGCGTCGCCGTCGCAAGGCACTATTTTCGAGCCGCCGCGTGAGGGCCAGGATTCGAAAATTCCTCGCGAAGAGCAAAGCAAGCCGGTATGGGGCGACACGCAACGTATCTGGCTCCCGCCACATCACCAGAAACGTACTTTGATACTGTGCTTCGACGGCACTGGAGACCAATTTGATGCTGATGTATGACTTGTCTCGCCGAAGCGTAAATGCCGTACTTATTACATCCCACTCTTAGAATTCGAACGTCGTTCAACTTGTATCGATGTTAAAAAAGGATGATACTACGAAGCAGTTAGTGTACTAT
The DNA here is from genome assembly GCA_001969225.1 of Ceriporiopsis andreanae CBS 279.92. Taxonomy (NCBI): domain Eukaryota; kingdom Fungi; phylum Basidiomycota; class Agaricomycetes; order Polyporales; family Meruliaceae; genus Ceriporiopsis; species Ceriporiopsis andreanae. The sequence goes on along the minus strand of ALYI01003697.1, from coordinate 33,010 downwards.
CAGGTTTGTTCTGATTGCTTGTTGCGAGACCGCCACCTGCCACTAACTACCACGTAGACGGGGATAGGAACGTATGCCAACCCGGTGCTCAAAGTACCAATGATGACCCCCGTGTATGAGACTCTGGATGAGATGTTCGCGATTAATCTCGCAAGTCATATCAAAGGTGCATATATATCGACCTCCTTGGAAGATTGGCATCTGATTCTCTCCAGATGGCTACGCGTTCCTTATGCAGAACTGTACGATTGATTACTTTCAGGCTCTTTCAGTCTTACTGACTGTGTACAGACATGGCCGGCGACAAAGTATGTTTGTTCGGCTTCTCTCGCGGGGCGTACACAGCACGCGCCCTAGCCGGGATGCTGCAGAAGGTGAGTCGTAGTCGCTCCTCAGTCATATCATAACTCACGCCATCGTGACCGTCTCTTCAGGTCGGCCTCTTGCCGGTGCATAACTACCAGCAGATTCCTTGAGATGTACAAACGAGAGGACCCCGAAGGTCTCGAGCTCTCGAACACTTTCAAGCTATCGTTCTGCCAGGACGTACCTGTCGATTTCCTTGGCGTCTGGTAAGGCCCTCTTCATAGCCGCTGATGTGCCTCATGAGCTGAATGTCACTTGCAGGGATACAGTGGCATCGGTCGGGCTTGTCCCGCGGTATCTCCCTTTCGTCTGTGAGAACCACGGGGTGAAGATCCTTCGGCATGCCCTCTCTCTGGATGAACGCCGTATCAAGTTCTTGCCGACATATTGTGACGACTCTCACAAGCAGTCCGCACGCCCGAAGCATCTCACGCGAGAATCTGACGCGAAGAAGTACGAAGACAAGATCAATGGCGAGGATCCTACCGTGACAGATGCCCTAGAGGTATGGTTTGCAGGCGTACATGCTGGTAAGTTTGAAACGTGACAAAACGTGGTCTTGCTCTCACCAGTGAGACTTTTCTAGATGTCGGTGGGGGTTCAGTGAAAAACGGACAGCCGCACGCGCTGGCGCGAATTCCTCTCCGCTGGATGATTCGGGAGTGCTTCCGTTGCAACACCGGGATCATGTTCGATGCTGTCATGCTTCAAAAGCTCGGCCTCAACATATCCTTCGACTCTCATGGTACACCCTCTCTGGGACCCGTCCCGGTGCGCATTCCCGGATGCAATCCAACCGACGAAGAGCGCTTTGGCGCCAACACCCCGAAGAAAGGATTCCTTCGCACAGTCAAGGATATCTTCAGCTCAGGTCCTCGTAACCTGGGGCAAACGAAGGGGCCACGCCGCTGGTTCCAGGCACACAGTCACAGTGCCGAGTACGTGCTGGATCGCAATTTACAGCACCATTATGAAGCGGAGGAGGAGAGGAAGGATGCCCTTCAGTGTTCTTACGACCAGCTCAAGTCACGCCCGTTGTGGATGATCCTCGAATACTTTCCAGCTCGCGTGAAGAAACAGAAAGCGATTGTGAACGAGATAAATGGTTTGGAAGGCTACATGTGGATGTACGTACTTCTCCCGCTCCTATTGTTGCGCCTTAATGTTGACTTGGTACTCGCTCGTAGATGGAACCGAGGTCGTGGCCGGAAGGTATACAAGGCTGAGGTGGAAGAAGGCATGAAAGTGCATCGTTCTGTGAAGACACGGCTCGAGGCAGGAGCAATATTCGACAGCGAACTGTACGCGCCGCAGATCCGCCCAAGCCTCAAGTCGAAGGACGGCAAACGCAAAGCCGTCCGACTGTCACACGAGCGATGGAGTAGCGATCGCCAGGATCTCTGGACATGGGTGGATTAGTTGACCCACGTCCTCCGATGGATGATTCGAGATGTCTATTGATGACGTTTAACGCAGTGATGCCCAGTTAACGTACCCTTGCAGCTTACAGTAATGTTTGTAATGACTACTTATGCTACATGTTCTAACGAATTCTATCAGAAATTGTTTCCCGACCCAGGGACAATGGAGTCGCTGTCACTTGGTGTCGCTGAGTGCGGATGTCACCAAAGCATTCAAGTTGGACGATCGCGGCTTGATGTCACATTTGAACCGAGCAGGACGACTGTCAGGACTGATCAGCATCACGAACGGGGTAGCGATACGTTCTTGAGATTTCTTACACCATGATGCCTTCGTCTATACAAGCCGATCGGGAAGGTAATACTGGCTTGCCTTCGGTATCCAGTGGCGCCTGTATGTCGAATGCCCACAGCATAGAAGCGATAGTGATGAAGAAGCCCTGGTTGGCGAAGTCCCGCCCAGGGCATATCCTTCGCGAGTATCAGTGACTTGTGACCTGTCTCGATGAGGCAAATATTTACCGTCTTCCTCCACCGAAAGAGAAATGCCCGTGACCATGTGTGTCGGGAATTGACTCCATGAGCTGTCCGGTGGAGTCAAGGTAACGTTCAGGGCGGAACTCGTCGAAATCTGGAAAATAGGTTGGGTCGCGGTTCATTGACCTGTAATGCCGATTAGCCCTCACAAGCACTCGCGCGAACGGAATGCTCGCCATATATTATAGATTAACACGGTTCCTGGAACACTTCTGTAAATACGTTGTTCGCGCTCTCAGCCTATTGCGGTGTAGCTCACCCTTCGGGATGAAGTAGCCTTTGTACCAGTCGTCCTGGAAGAGTTGAGAAAAGTTCGATGGAGACGAAATAGCCCAGACTCTTACCTCTGTGCTTTGTCTTGGAACGCCTACATCACATGCTAAGGTTAAAGCTTGTTAGGCTACAATTGACGCAAACGCACCTAGAGGGTCGATGGGTCGCCAGCGCACAACCTCTTTTACAATAGCTTCGATGTAAGGTAGACTTTCACGATCCGACACTTTCGGAATGCGTTCACGACCGACAACAGCGTCGATTTCTGCTTGTGCCCGGCGCTGCACATCGGGATATAGCGTCATTGCCAGCATGAATGCGATGTAAACGCCTGCCATCTGAGGTATAGTCAGCACAGTCATCTGACAATTTCAGATCAACTTACCGGCTCAGTTCCAGCAGCGCTAAGAAAAGTGCGAATTTTGAGAGACGATGCAAGATCGGAAGAGTCGTGCTCACATCATCGCGCCTGCGACCCAAGCCGCCTCCCTGGTGCTCATCCCGTACTTTGGCTCACAATCAAGCAGTCCTGCCGCAAAAGAGGACTGGGATGCGCTTATCGACTCCTACGGATCGACTGAGGAAATCATACCGACAGAGAAGGTTTCTGACAGCGTACCAAGCTCTTTTGTGCGCCTCCAAGAAATTTCTCCAGCATCTCCGTGTCCTTATTGAACCACTCAACGGCTTGATGTTTCCAGCGGAAGAGCCACGTTGGAAGGTGGCGCAGCGCCGGGAAGAACTGGACTAAGAACGCGCCCGGGAGACTCGGGACCGCGCCACCCATCCTGTGAGTGATGTCGTTGATGCGCACAACCAGCGGATCCGCGCTCGGGTCGAGAGGCTCGTGGCCGTATACAGCAGCGAGCACCGCCGACGCCGCAGATCTGTCACGAGAGGAATTTGAGAATCAGGAGTGGAGGAAAGTGCCACAGAAAGGTACCGCATCATGTGGTCGTCCCAGCCGCCCGGGTTCTTGAGCATGTACGACAGCAGCACGGCGGACTCTCGTTCCTGGACACCCTCGTATGCGCTGACAGCGCGGCCGACAAAGTGCTCGTGGGCAGCGCGGCGCATCTTTCGCCATCTGGGGAGCATAAAATAATGAGTATGAAATGACGAGAGAGTCAGAATATATCCCACTTGTTTCCGTAAGGCAAAAGCCCGAAAAACAGCCCACCAGTGAGGATCTCGCAGCTCATGATGAACCACGGACGGCTGCTGTAGATGGTTGAGCGGCGATCTAGGGCGGATAGTAAGCACGAAGGCGCGGTACGTGGTCGCGAACAGACGCACCTACGAGGTCGGCAGCCGTTGTGAAGTCGCTCAGCACCACAACGGGCTGTCCGGCCAGGTTCAACGAGAAGATGGGGCCTTGAGTCGATGTCAGTTCGTAGTGGATGTACACGTCCGGGAAAAGGTTCACCATATTTTTCCTGCCATTCGGCATAGCGGAGCCACTGGAAGTGACACAGCTGCAGGATGTTGCCTATAAGCGGCAGGCCGGTCGGTCCAGGAGGCATCTTCGCGCGCATACGGTATCCGCGCAACATGGAGATCGCGATGTGGACTAGCAGCCCCACGGCGACCAAGGTGGCTGCCCCCCAGGCAGTAGGAAACGTCACGATGTCGAACATGTTGCGTGGGTGCTGCGATATAACGGAGGTTTTGGTTTTACGGAGGCCTATATAGCGCAGCGTTTGAGCTTTGCGACAACATCCAGGCGCACGGGACATACGCCCGGAGGCCCGAAAGACGACCATGACATAGGCAACGCGGCAGTCGACTTGTTATCTAGACAAAAGCCCGTTAAGGTTTGCATATTGATTCGTAGCTGCGGCGTACTAGCCAAGCACAAGATAGTGCGCGAATGCGACCATTGGCAGAACCCTGTACTGGACTAGCGTCCCAACGGAGAGACCAAGACGTCGTACCACTTTGCGTCACGCTGTATCCCGGAAGGTGGCCAGCCACTAGTGAGCACCAGATACCCAGCGTTCAGGAAACTGTACGAACCCCAGGATCATGATCATCGCCTGCTAGTTCACCGTCAGAAGATGGTATGTGATTGACGAGCAGCACATACCCTTAAGCTATCGGGAGTAGGCTGTCGGCCGTGCCACACCGTAAGTAGTGGCACCACCTGGTTAGTACTCCAGCACAAGAACAGAGTCTTTGCAATTCACCGATTCACCGATCACGGACCGAGAGCGCACTATCAAGGCACGTGCTGGAAGAGGCGCATGGGATCGAGTACGGTATACAGTACAGCGGCGGTCTACTAGCCTTGCTTGACCCATCCATCGAGCGTATTACTCTGTACACCCACGATCTTGCGCTTCTTCTTCGGCGGGCTCGCCGGATCTGTAATACAGCATATATCAGACCAAGAATAACCGGTAATAGGAGATGAAAATGCACCTTCGCCAGACCCCCGCTCAGCTGTCTGCATGATGCCCCATAAGCGCTCGAAGTCCTCCGTCCGCACGATCCCACCGCTGGCCTCCCTGTGCCCTCGGGCGAAATTATCGCCCAGGGCCTGCAGGAGACCAGGCTCACGGCTTGCGTACTCCCTCAAGACATCGATGATGTTCACCTCGTTATCGGCACCCACGCCTTCCGAAGCTGTTCCGGACGCGGACGCGCGCTCCCTTGCGCACTTCGCCACACGGCACGAGAAGTTCGTCATGCCGGGAATATACCCGTCGTTCGCGCACATCACGATCTCGAGCTTGCTTGACCGAAGCGTCGACGTCCAGCGCGTCGCGATCACCTAAGGGCGGTGGTATGAGCACGACCAGGACGGGCAGGATCGGGGAAGAGTGGAGACTAACGGGGTGGATCTGCGCGCCGCTGGTGATTCGTACGAGCGCGACGCGGCCATCGCCTGAGAACCAAGGTCTGTTGCGCGCACACCTATTGATCTCGGTGTTTACTTCCTTGCGGGCGGCCTGGAGGCGGGCATTCGTGAGGATGTCAGGAGGCGGAGAAGACACCAAAGCCTGAAAAATGCAAGGTCAGAATATCCGTATATTCCGCAGAAATGTGGCCCTGGCTTACATCCCATGCTGAAGCTACGTCGTACGCAGCAGTTCGTCTCGCTGCGTGATACACACGAAATGAATTTCAAAGATTCGCTTCGCGAAATCGAACCACTCACGAGCGTTCACCAGGCTGACGGCGTCTGTCAGACATTTCTTGCCCCACTTCTTGATGCAGAGCTTCATCTCAGCTTCAGGCCACGGAGGTGGAAACGCGAAAGACGTCCCAAGGTCGCCGAACGTGCCCATTGCGCACAGATAGTCGATCTGTGTGTCCAGAGTAATCTGCCTGTCGAGAGTTCGGCGACGAGGATGGGACGAAGATGTGGAGTCGAGCAGGGGTTTGCACAACATGTAAGCGAGCGTGCTCGAGGTGGCAATCGGTGGATAACGCGCGGCGGACAGAACCTGAAACGATGTTAGACACTTACAAAGGAATCGAGAGAGCTTGCACCCACCGTAGCACCTTCCGGAAAAGAATCGCTCCAGTGGTGGTCTACTATAAGCGTTTTTACATCCTCGCCCTCTTTTCCGCTCCCCGTGACAATAGGACCGCTCTTTCTACTTCCTTGGTCGACCACTACGGCGTATCGCGCACCATATGCTTCCATCATCGCCCGTTCGGCCTCCGTGTGGACGTTCGACCCTTTGTCGATGAAATGCACGCGCATGAGGTCCGAGGGAAGGCCAAGCGCAAGGAGGGTACGGTAAATAATGAGAGTGCCGCAGAGGCCATCTGCGTCCTTGTCGGGAACCAGTAGGGTGACTGTGCGTGCTGAAGCGCAGGACCGGAGGAATTCGCGCGCTACGGTCATTGCTTTGTCGCTGCAAGGCCATTCGGTAATATCCTCTTGCACTGGCACTTCGACGCGAGTCACACTCTTCTCAGAGTCTGCACGAGAGCGCTTCAGATTCTTGGGCATGGTAGCCAGAGTGCGAGTTATTTGAGAACTGCTCCCTATTGTCGCTTCTCAATTATCGAGCTGGAGTCATGTACAACTCACTTGCCTGTAGAATGACGGTAATGTACCGCTGCCGTTGTCCTAGGTCGGGAGACCACAGCGCGAAGTGTGTGCAACCCGCGAATGAAGACCATGGCGGCCTTACAAGTCAATCATCATGGTCAGCCACTCGGTACAGGTCGGGGCAGAGAGATAGAGACCCGGTCCAAGATGCAATGGTCGTTCGATTGGGTCTTGATCGAAGATATGCGGTACAAGTTGCAAGTCGTAGTGAAGGATAGAATCGTACTCACTGGCGAGCGCGCGCGTATGGCCGACGGCCGTACCGTCGGTCCGCGTCGGTCCGCGCCGGCGACTCCCGCGCGTGAATTGGGGTCATACACGCTTCCATCGCTTGTCCACCCTTGAACACATCCTAAACACGCGTTCAGCTCAGAGAAAATGTACATGCTATACTTGTCCATGGCGGACATCGTCGACCCCCTCGTCGACCCCCCCACAGGCGCAAGCGAATGCTGTGTACGACGAAGACAACTTGAACTCACATAATTGACGGTTTGCTTACACTTACAGCCGCATTAATCTTACTTCCACGTCTTCAATCGTTGACCGTGCCTGCCCAAATGAGCGTGACAGGCTGGGGATGAGCTTGGAACGCATCAGCGATTGCCGCTGCGATTGCGGTTGAAGTAAGCCTGATCAAGTCGACGATTCCATGCTAGAGACCATGCTGACTAGTACATGATAGGTATCTACACATAAAAGCTGACCATGTACAAGGCGAGCTTCATCGACTCAACGATGGCTTCAAGCAGCCTCGAAATCGCCGATCGTCATATCGTCCTCGTCGCCATAGAGGCCTGGGGTCAGTCCCTCTTATGATTTGATGCGTACATCCTCACATTGTTGCAGGACATACCCGTCCCCTCTGCGCACTCGCCACTCGCATCGCCTGTTTGCGTCCTGAGACGACTATCACACTCCTGACCACCGAAAGTTTCTGAGCTCGCGCCACGAACGAGCTCTCGCGTCACTTTGACACTACTGAAGCTCCTGAGCTGAGCCGCATACGGCGCGTATATCAATTGAATATCATTCTTCGGTTTCAACTAATGTGTCAGGCAGGCTGGTCGCTCTGACGGACAACGGACGTGGCCCGCTCGATACCGAATCGTTGGGTGCGTCCTTCGCGACGGTATATCAGGACCTTGTGTTGGAACGTCCCGTTGTATGCGCGAAGACCGCTACCGGCATGCTACCATTCCTAGTCCTGATGCAGTTGTTCTGGACGTGAGTGTTGTGAGTAATGACTTTGAGCATCCATGCTAACGATCGGTTCAGGTGTTTGCCGGTTCCATGCTACCTACTATCCGCAATATTGGCGGCGAAGTAATAAACAGCGGGAAGTCTGTGAAGGTGTACAGCTGGATCTCGTGCTCAGTACAGCCGATTTATTGGCAATACGGCCCTCTGAGTCAGAACAAAGACGAGAATCTGCACATAACACTGCCAGAAGAAGCCGATCGCAGTGGTCGTTCACTGGAAGAGCTCAGCGAGGAGGTACGTTGCGGCATGATCCATGAATTGTCAACTCTGACTGACACTGAGCATCAGGCATTTCTGCCAGTCACTGGCGAGCTCATACAGATTCCCGGCCTTCCACGCTTCTTTGATTATGAGATGTACCCGCAACAGGTACGTTCGTGCCCTTTTACCATGATTTCATAGGCGATTTTGAGCGCACATTTGCAGACACATTTTAAGGGACTTGGTTTGGCTGCTATACAGCTGGGTGCTGCGAGGTTCGTACACTCCGTTTATGGCTCGAGTACTAAATGGTTTTTGATCTCAGAGTACTGAACGAATGTGATGGCATGCTGGTAGGAACCCCGTCTTGCTACGAACGCCCCGAAATGCTGCACGGAATGTCCGAGTGGTTTCGTCGTTCTGGTAGGGATGTATACCCGATCGGTCCAATCATTTCCACCACGGAGCACGCACAGTCGACGGAGAAAATACAGTCATCGGCTGCCCGCGACATCGACGCTTTCCTAGCGCGTATCCTTGCGTCTCATGGGCCAGCCTCTCTCCTTTACGTGGGTCATCTATTATGTGTCGGGAACTTGGTCAAGTGCTTATCTGCGTGCAGATTTCATTTGGATCTGTCTTGTGGCCGCCTGAGCCCAAGAAGGTCTGGACGTTTCTGGATGTGGTTTTGGAGCGAAGGATACCTTTCGTAAGTGGCCCTTGATTTTGTGGTACTTGCAGCGAAGCTAAGTCGTATGATCCAGCTGTTCAGCCACGCGTCCCCTATGGCGCAAATCCCAGACGAAGTAAGGGTGAAAGTGCACGAAACTGGATTGGGATTCCTTTCTCGCTGGACCCCTCAGCAATATGTTCTCTCCCATTTGGTGCGCTTGATATCGTCAGTCCTGCACATATATTCACGCTCGATTTTCAGGTGACCGGCTGGTTCTTGACCCACTGCGGCTTTAACGGTATCATCGAGTCTATCAGCGCAGGAGTTCCTATGATATGCTGGCCCTTCGGTGCAGAACAGCGCATCAACGCGCTCCATCTTACGCATAATCTTGATGTCGCGTATGAGCTCTTCGAGATGCGCTCTGGTCACGGCCTGAAGCTCATCCACCGGACGGCGACAGCGCCGATAGCCACGGAGAACTCACTGCGTGCCGAAGCCAACGACGTGCTCGAGCAGGCTTTTGTCGGCGAAGATGGTGCCAAGAAGCGAGCGAACGCCGTGAAGCTCAGTGTCGCGTTCAAGGAAATGTGGGCTGAACATGGACCGTCGCGTCTGGCGCTGGAACGATTCCTGGAGACAGTCTGACCTACCGGTCGGCCTGCCGTGTATCTCGAGTTCATGTCGAATAAAATCAATAAGAACTTTGGTTTTCACCTCTGTTTAAAAGGATCGGGCTCTCTACAGGACGTCGCGCAACCCCCGCGTTCGATGCCAGGAAGTGATGCAGTCATGTCAGATATGATGTATGGTGTATTTCTATCTCAAAAGATGTCTCCAATCATTTTTGTCCTCACCAATGCCCCGGAGATCTGTGAGTCCCTTTAGCAAAGATGACGGACCGGTTCTATCACCAGTTGGATCGCTTTGCCCGCAAATGAAGAGCCCAACAGAACATCGCTGCACGTCCGACCTGAGATCCCGCACTGATGGTTGCCTAATTTTCGTAAGTCCATCCTTAGCGCAGCCGTAAACATGGAGTTGTTTTGCCCTGTGGCGGCCAAACACACTGCCAGCGTATAATGTAATATTGACCTTGGTTTGCGCATTGGTCTCTCCGATGTAAGTGCTTAGTTCTTCACACATCCAGCACGGGGAAAGCTATCCTACTCCTGCATACTTGTTTATTTTGAGTTTGAGGATGTTCGAGGCTTCGGAGACGGCGAGATATGCGACGCCCCATTGAGTACTCCAAAACGTTGTACTCATACTAGCGTTATTGTTCTCGTGATGCCTCTGGAGAATGTGTGGGTTATAATGGTGACGCGTTAGACGAGTGTAGCTACCACACGATACGCGAGGGGTGGCCCAGACACTGCACGCCATCCGTTTGTAGCGGATAGGCGCAAAATAGGCGTCGATACCATACTGGAGAATATCTTCGCTACGTGTGCAGCCTGTCCTACTGAGAAACGTTCTTGAGTTGTCGTTTGAGACCTCTGAGCACGCGCCGGAGGGGCGGGTCTTCTGGGGGCCGCTCGGCGTTGACAAGGTGCACAAGCGGAGAGGTATGGAGGACTTCAGACAATGAGCGGCGTCCTGGGCGGAAGTCCGGTGGAGGAGAAGCTACAGGCCCGCTTTGAGAAGACGACGCCTTCGAGTTAGCGATACTCTTCCCGCCGGCGCGGCTAGAATGAGCTCGTTTCGAGGCGTGAGGTTCCGATACGATGGTACTCGATATGGACGAACGCCACCATCCCGCGACCAACGTCTCCTTCTCCTCGCCGTCTGGCTCGACGACGAATACTTGGATGGGAAACTGGTCTGGTATCCCTCGACCACGGTTGTACTCCAGCAGGTTGATCGTCAGTGTCCTGTCTGCAGCTGGCGGACTAGCCGCGCGCATCCCGAGGTCGTTATTCTCGCCGTAAACAACTCGATGCTTGTAGTCCTTGTCGGTGAGAACGCCTTTCAAGTTGAGCGAAGTCACCATGGAGCGATCTTTAGTCCAACTAACGCCTCCTGCGCGAACGTGACGAGCGTACTTCGATTCCAGGTTTATGAGCGGTTTGTTATCGGGGTTCCACTCAGCCACAAGCGTCTCGTGCTCTTCATCTTCCAGATCGACTACGAAGACCCTGATGTAGACGGTGTCGGGAATGCCAAATCTGACGTTGTACTCTCGGAAGTTGATAGTCTGCGACCCGTCAGGATTTGGTGCGTAGGTGTCCCTGAACCCAAGGTCTACGGTGTCTTTGGAGACCCGGTATCTGTACAATCTTCCGGGAAAAACGCAGGGAATGGTGACTGAATTGACGTATCGGACGAGCTTGTCGTTGGCTTGTCCATATCCCCACTGAGGAGGGAGGACTCTGATCAAAGCCGTCCATTCCTCGTCCTCCGAGGGGAGTGGAGGAGCTTCGACGATTGTGGTGCCGCCGTCCGGTGTCGTCAGTGAGATACCGGGCAAGACCTCCTTTGATCGGTTATCTACCGCGTATTCCTCTGAAAGACTGACAGCAGTGCTGCTCAGGGTTTGGGAAGTGGAGGCGTGGGAGCCAAGCAGCTCGGGATCAAGCTCTTCGGCTGCACAAAATAAAGGTTAGATCTGAAACGCGCGAGCGAAAAAGACGTACGCACCATCCGAGACCACCTCTTTGATTAGCGACTTTAAGATCATACCGCTCTCTTAGCCTTGGGGCGAGACCTGGGATTCGGCGACCAACACATCTGCACGGTGTCCCAGACCTTGTCTTCCGCAAGACGAGAAGGCCTTTCCGGACGAGCACTGTCCTTGACGACGCGATGTACCAGGATCTGAGGGTCGATATAGCTGAAAGGATTTTGACCGCTGTAGATCTGCGCGGTTGACCATAACTCCATCTGTCATGCACGATACATTGTAGCGCTCTTACCTCCCAAATGGTCATCCCAAGAGCATATACATCAGCGGTCATGCCTGAACTTTCCCCACTAAGCACTTCCGGTGCCATCCAGCACAGAGTGCCACGGCCCCTAGCATGCAGAGCCTCGGAATACGAGGACTTGCTCCGAATGTCGGTGATCATGAGGGAGAGACCGAAGTCGGCAACAAGTGCGTGCTCCTCCTTACTGACGAGAACGTTAGTCTGTGACATGTACAGGTTCAGGGTGGCCCAACAGATACAATGTGGTATGACTGACGCCTTTGATATCTGCATGCACAATAGATTTGCTGTGAAGGAAGGCCAAGCCTGCGGCAACTTCAGATGACTACGACGGTAGGAGTCAGCCGACAGCATAATGACGCAAGTCGCTACTTACGAGCCTCAGTCTGTCCGCGTTCGCATGCTTCTGCAGGTACTGTCGAATATCTCCTTCAGCACAGTACTCCATGACCAAGAACGGGATGTCAGTGTCAAAACATGCGCCATACAACGGCAGGATATTTGGATGGTGAAGTGTAGACCTGGTGGGAACATGAAACACAAGTCACTCGGATACGCTATCATACATACCAAAGTTTAACTTCGTGACGTAGCGCTCTTCTTTGCGGAGAGGATATCACCCGCGCATCTTCAGGATACATGCGCTTGACAGCCACTTTCTGCAGGGTAAGTGACCAGCGTAAAGATGTATCGCGAATTAAGATGCTGATGGCGTACTCACGACTCCATTCCAGTGTCCGATGTACACCTGACCAGACGAGCCACTGCCGATGGGGCGATTGATATGACACTCCACTTCGAAACTGCTGAGGATGTAATCCGCAAACTTTGCAACCGGATCCCGCTTCGATTTTCTACACAGAGCCTGAGCCGCTTCACGCAGGAAGATGTCTTCTGGGCGATACTCTTCTGCCGTTGGAAGATGCTGCACATGCTACGGAATGTAGGTACGATAAGATTTAATGGTACTGAAATCCGAATGACCACTACGGACCTTTAAAACACCGACGAGAAGTTCCTCTATTCGCCTGTGCACGCCATTTTGGTCTTGAATAGCGTCCATGATGCATTGGTCGTTCACGGATAGCTTGTGCAGCTGATCAGAAAGAGCCTTTCTGTCGCTATCTTGGGCTCGCATCAAGTCTGATTGAAACTTGGCTCGATCGAATTGCGTGTGTAACTAGACCGGCAAGGCAGATGATCGATAGGAAGTTCGTATTATGAAAAGGTCGATCTGTGTCTCACCTGAAATACGCGAAAGGCGTCTTCTATCTGGTCCTTGGCAGACTGCATCTGACTGTCGATCTTGTCCGCGTTCACGAGGCACCACAGGAAGCCCTTCTGATCAAGAGTTCCAAGGACATCGTTCACAGAATCACAAGCACTTCATAGAAGATATTGTCAGATGGAAACGACGTCGACAGATAGCGCATAAATAGCACGCACAATTCGATATGCTCGACGGCTCTTGTCATGTCTTTCGACATGCTCAGTTCCTCTTTCTCGTATATCGCCGCCTGCTCAACTAGATCGTTGCAGCGAGACAGAAGGATTTGCAGCTGTTCTCTGCGGGACTTGACGGAGCGATACAGGCCATAGGCCACGGTAAGTGTCGTTGCAGCACCTTTCAAGATACTGGTAGCGGAGACCGCCAGGCCTGCAGTGACGACGAGCTCCATGTTACTCGTCGGGAGTATGCTTAGGAGTCGAAGAGGAAGACGGGCGGATACAACGTGTTAGATCAAGTGATGCATGGAAAGCCACTGCGTGCACTGCTCAAATGTTCCGGCCCCATCCCTGTGCACTCGTGGATTAGAATTCCTCGCACAGACTACGAGGGTTTAACAGACCTACTCACCGCTCCAATGGCGAAGTTCGCGCACACTGTGTCTTCACATGCCAGATTTCGGTGCCTGTGTATTAGCAGAAAATCGCCAACTCTTGCCTTCAAGATAATGCGATAACGAAACCGTGTTTTGTGGCCGCAATGAACACAGTCGATGCTGTCTTTTGATTGGAATATTCGTAGCAAGATCTGTGGCGCCCGACCCTCCGGACCGCAGCATCCTTTGAGTACATGGTCATGGATTCCTGCAAGGGGTGCTGTGAAATAAATGGCGAATTAATACTCCCCGTGTCAGTCCCAGTCGAAAAGGAAATGAGGATCTCACTAGGAGCGTGTAAAAGGGAGGATCAAATTTCGGCCACACTCACAAACTTGTGCCATGCTGCGCTCGCAAATCGTTGCGTGGGGTCAATAAATTGTTGATGATATAGATATTCAGCCTATCTTGGAGAAGATATGCTACTGAGAAACAATGCAATCTCCGACGAGGCGCAGAGCAAGTTCGTGGGCATGGTCGTTCGTGACAAGCATCAGATTTACTTGTGAGCGCTCGTTCTCGACTTCATCCTCGACGCTCACCACGACCACGACGATGGACGAGTCCCCACCACCAGCACCTCCCGCTGAGTCTTCGCCACCACCACCCCCACCTTCCGGTCCCACCGGGTCACCCACCGACTTTCTCAAAGGCGTCGTAGGCAAGAGGGTAGTCGTGCGCCTTACCTCAGGCGTCGATTACAAAGGTCGGTTGCCAATAATACGTGGAACACCACTGCTGTCGGCCGAAAACTGACTGGAACACTTTGCACTGCGCAGGCGTCCTTTCATGTCTCGACGGCTACATGAACATCGCGCTCGAGCAGACGGAGGAGCATGTCAATGGTGCGGTGACTAACAAGTACGGGGACGCGTTCATACGTGGGAACAACGGTGCGCTCTCATTTGCGTTCCAGTGCGTCCCGGTGTCTCATGGGTTTTGCGCAGTGCTGTACATTTCTGCATGCGAGGCCATATGACAGGACTATCTGGAGGCTGTGCACGCATATGCCCTTCAGTCTCGGACACGGAGAGAACGGCTCTCGACCTCAAGCAGCATATTGTCAGCAATGGACACTCATTCGACGCCGGTGCTTGACTTTGAAACGAGAAGCTTCGAAGGGAGTCTGGGATAGCAGGAGGAACCGATGTGAGGAACACGTTCAGAATTCTGGTGCGTCGCCATAGGTCGCGTCGAATACTGTTTCGTGGCGGCGTGCAGACAGGCATGCCTCCCCATTCCAAGACAGCGAATCCTCGTATGTTCTATTCATATCTGAGCTATCTTCGCGAACGTACAGAATACGTCTTAGCAGAGTCCGCAGCCTCCAATTGGCGGCGTCCCGAAGATTTCTCCCGTCAGCCGCGTGCATGTTCGCCATGACTCCCCGTTTTCCGCTTTTACGTCTGTCCAAGATGTGCGCCGTTGTGTGCGGTGAGCTCATATGGTTGTGCGCCGCCATTTGTCGTCGTATGTCGGTCCGTAGAGCCAGAGAATTTGCGAGAGTCGGCTCTCCATGTGGAAGGACGGAAGGAAATGCGCGGTCTGCGTATAGCCGGGCATTGCCGAGATCAGCCGATAAACATGACCCCTTTCTGTTTCAACGCCTTGCTGGTGAAGTCATCAACCTCGATTACGGCAAGCGTGCATAGTCGAAAACTCTCAATTTTTTCAGAGATTCAAAAGCACTTCATGCCCTCGTCGACGACCTTGTCTTGAACTACCACCCCTTCCTCGCCGCACAGGCAAGCCACCATGTCCATGGGTCCCTCCAAGTATGACCCGCGCATGGGCGACGAGTCGGGCGACGAAGGCCCATCGCCCTCGCCGGTTCGCCGCCACGCCAGCCACCGCCATGTCAGGCTCGACACGCACCCGACCCTGGAGGAATACAACCCCGCGGATAAAGAGCGGCAGAGTCCGATTGCGAGCGAGGGCTCGTCCGATTCCGAGACGACCAAGAAGGCCGACTCGACCAAGTCGCGGCAGTCCGTTGGCGCGTTCATCCTCGCACACTCTCCGGTGAACCTGCAATGGATACCGGACAACTGGTCGTGGTCGCGCATGAAGCCGCTCATACGTTGTGCGATCGTGGCGTGGCTATCTGTGCTGTTTTTCGTCATAAAGCGGTTGGAGATCTTGCTCGGACAGGTGGGTGACATACCTCTATTCTCATGAAAATTTCTCGCTCGCAGGTCTCCAGGGCAGTGGCAGATTACGTTTCGCTATCTCGGTTGACGCAAATCTTTCTCAAGAAAGATAGTGGTTGTGGCTGGTGATCCACGTGCATTTCATGCATTCGCGACACACTTTTCACCTGTGATATGGCTGAACTCTCACCCGTCTGAAGCGAGTTATTGTCTGTAACGCCTCTCGAGACGCAGACGTTGTTGGGCTTTTTACTGTGGCGACTATCTCGTCCCTTGTCTTCCGTCCAAGTCCAAGTCTCGAAGCGTGGTTCGTGAGAGACGCCGTGAGATGCCCCGAGAATCGATATACAGACCTGGCTGCTCACTGCCCTGAGAGCTCATGTCGTGACTCCCATATGTCAATCCATTACTGACAACTCGCTTTGCAGGCAAGCTTCCTCATATTGATAGGTGAGTCGACACCGACGTTCATGAGTCGCGTTGACGCTGATTATTCTTCATAGCTGCTTTCCTCGTGCCACCAAACGACCCATTCGTCGCCGTGATAGAGCGCGAAACCGCGCTCTTGCTGTTCGTGGCTGTTGCTTGGTCGTGTGTATATCTATAATTCCCGACTTCCGTATGCTGATGTTCGCTTTCAGATGGTCATGTCTTGGCATTTTTCTCGCGAACCTCGCACGATCCAATGTCGACAGGAACGCCCTACCTGCCGACATCTTTGCCGGTCACTTCATCGAACCTGGTCCGACTGTCATTCTCGCCGTCTTCCTCTTTCTGGGCAGTACCCTGTTCCTCTACCTCAAAGTGCGCTTCGGCCCAGGGCCATTCCTGTTCGCCACCATCTTCGCGTGCATCTGCATGGACGTCTGTCTTACGACGACTGCACTATTTCCTTATCCTTTCTACAACATCGGCAAGGCGATTATTGTACCACTAGGGTTCCACTCTGCTCTTTCGGTCATGTCGACGATCATTGTCTTCCCATCGACGATCACCGCACAGTATACAACAAGTATCGGACGCGTGCTCGAGCCGATCAGCGCAGCGCTCGCAGCGCATCGACGGATCCTCAAGATGGAGACTGCATCGGACGAGTTCGCGGCCACAGCGGTTACACTGAAGGCGCTGGTAGCGAAGAGCGAGGGTGGACTCACCGCCGCGGGAACGTGGTTTCGCCTCATTCCGCGTGACATCGTCTGGGGACGTTTCTCGCCTGCTGACATTGGTGCACTACACTGGTGGGTGCGCCGCCTCGTAACGCGCTCCGACGGAATGAACATCTATTTCACGCTCATCGACCCGACACGCGAGAAGTTTCCGGTGACGCCTGCACCGACGGTACCCAACACGCCTGCGCAGTCCGTCCCGAATACACCGATCGACGGCCCGACGCCGCTGCCGTCTGAGCGGAACACGCCAGCGCCCTCGCGCCCACACTCGCCGACGAATGACCGGGACGAGGACGAGGATAGCGTGCCCGAGATGGTCCTGAAGCGATCGTCGCGCGATATGATGCCGCGGCGGCGCACCGTACGGAACGACCACAGGCCACACGACCCGTCGCCGCTGCACGCCGCGCTCTCGCGCCACCTGAACGCATCGCTCAGCCGGCGAGGCGGACATCACCACCATTCAAGCTCGAGCCACGACCGCGACATGCACTTCTCGCTGCTGCAGCTCGCACACTCGCTCGCACTTTCGCGCGTCACGACCGAGTCTGCTAGTGAGACGGCCGTCGGCGTCTTCGAGTCGCAGCGCTATCTCGCGCTCGAGTCGACGCGGCTCTCGTATGGACATTTCGAGGATCTCACGGAGCGGTTTACGGAGCTGCTGAGCGAGAGTTGCGACGAGCTGCTCGGCGCGTGTGAGGCGGGTCTGGTATCCGTGCGCGACTGGCTCGCAGGCGTACGGCGTAGTAGCTGGGGGAGCAAGAAAAAGGTTGAGCACCAGCGGAAGGAGCGTCTCGACAAGATAGAGCGGGTACGCGATGAGCTCAATCGTGCGATGGATGCGTTCCGGAAGGACAAACGGTGTGTATCGAGCTCGGTCGAGTGCAGCATGCGACTGACAGTACTGCTGCTAGGCATTGCGTGCTAGAGCCTTATCGATGTGCGTTCGATGCCGTGCATGTCGGAGCGAGTGGCGGCGCACACGACGCGCCACCGCACAAGTATCTGTTCCATTGCTATATGTATGAATACCACACGATGCAGCTCGGGCTGCTTCTCATTGGCTTGGTACGTCGTACCTTAGCGAAAATGGTGATCATCGTGCTGACTTCGGAATGCAGATGGACGAGATCATACGACTGGAGCAAGAACGCAAGAAGGCGCGAATGTGGCTACCAACACTTGCCGTATTCATGTTGTTCTGGTTCAGCAAATGGAGTGGGACGGCCGACATGGACCGCGAGGACGATGAGGATCCCGGTAAGTATCACCTGTCATTGACCTTTGTTCCGCTTGTTGACCAAATTCCGCAGATATCATCCAGGGCATCGAGCCCGAGATGGAGGCTGATCTGGGCATGGCGAAGCGACGGGACCCCGATGCGCTTCCTCCTGCCAACACTTTCGAACTCGTCATGTATTGGATACACAACCTCCTCGCTGCTTTGGCCGGCGGGAATTCCGTCTTTGCGATCAAAGCAGGACTATTGACCGGTGAGAACTGCCCGGTGGTGTTTGTTGTGCGCTTTCTGACCACTGATTCTAGTAATCCTGAGTCTCCCATACTACATCAAGACCTCTGCGAAATTCGCATATAGTGCGTTCACATCCTTCTTCCATATTCCTATTCTGACGTCAGACGCGTCTCTTCGAAGATCAACATTTTGTTTGGGGAATGTGAGTTCTCGAGATTGTACATCATCTATGTGACTGCCGCTGACCATGCCTCCAGCTTCATGGGCCAGCTGACACTGGCGCGATTCCGAGGCGACACGACGTTTGGTCTCTTTGCGCGTATTTTCTCCACTTTCTTCGGCGGCATCGTAGGCATCTGCATCTGGTGTGTTCTGATCCTCATTCGCGAGACCTGATAAATTTGACATGCGCATTGCCAGGTACATCTCCACCGGCAACGGGCGAGGGAACCCTTATGGCTTGCCTGCGGTATGCGCCGTGTGCTTCCCGTTCTTCTTCTACGTTCGGTTGTACTGGCCTGGTCCGCCTATGACCAATCTCATCGTGCGTTCCGTCCCCTGTCGCGCGTTGTTTGCCCCGCTGATATCATCGCGCGGTGTCTAGTTCTTCGTGACCGCAGTTCTGGTGCGTCCCATCAGTCACCTGCTGTCGTGCTGCGTTAACGCGGTCTCGACACACCCCTCTGCAGGTCATTGGTTTCTCCTGGCAGGACACGCACCTCCCCGCAGGATTCCCTTACTTCGGATTTGATGTCGCATGGGTATGTACCTCGATCTTTGGCGGAGCAGGGAGCGCGTTCTGATACTCGTGGGTCATGGCAGCGACGATTTGCCCTCGTGACGGGTGGCGTCACGGCCGCATTGTAAGTGCGCGACTGTCTTGCCGATTGGGTCGATCTCTGACTGCGCCACTAGCCTCGTATCGTTCCTTCCACCGTCCAACACTCTGCGCGGCTACCAGCGTCGCATGATGTCCACGACCGTCTCGGAAATGGGCGCGGTTTACTGTTCTGTGGTCTCGTTCGCCAATACACAGCACAGCTATGAGCTTGATCGAGGGGCCATTATCCAAAGTTTGATAGCCATCCGGCTGAAGCTGAAGCGGTCGCTTGTCCTTCGCACCAACATCGTGTACGAGGTCAGTCTTGGCTCTATCAGGCTTAGTCTTCCCATTTTAATCTAGGCACATGCAGTTCTCGCTGAGAGGCAAGTGGCCCGCTCACCGATATCAGAAGATATTGGAAATACAGCTGTAAGTTGCTGAAAGATCTGCATGTCCTACTGACCTCATCTTCCCTCAGGCAAGCTTCGTATTTGCTATCTCATTTAATGTCCGTTGTGGAGCATCTCGAACCGGCATGGCGTCGAGCGTTCCTTCGACGGACAAGGTTCCTTGACGCCGATTTTCAAGGGGACGTTCTGGCTGTCATTAGTAGGCGTCATGCCTTTTTACGTTTCTAACGCGAGGCTGACGTCTTGTGATAGGCATGATCTCTACAGCGCTGAGGACCGGGAACCCACTGCCGCAGATAACGCCATGCCCCCTTGTGGACCGTTATATGCAATACACGCACGGGCTCAACGTGATCCGGCAAGAGGCGGATGATGATTATGGTCTTCCTAGAACGATGACTATCGATACGCTCGCGAATGAGCAATACTTGTGAGTAGCGAAGATATCGTTCTTCGTCTTTGCTTATGAATATGCGTCCTCCCCCAGATGTTTCTCAGTCGGTTGTACAACTGCGTTCGGTATCGTGACGCGGTTGGATCGGTTGATGGTCGCCACCAAAGAGCTCGTCGGAGAGCAGTACCATATCCACGGTGTAGGGCTTCCTCCTCAGTCTTTCGCAAGCCGTCCTGCTTCCATGCGACCCGCGAAGGACGCGTAATGACCGCTCACATCACAAAATCTGCCGGAGCTGTGCTCTTTTCCACTGTTTCTCTTTTCCACTGTTCTTCACACCTAGACGCTTTTACATGCCCTGATCCTTTTTGATACCTGGATGACCTTCTGATGTACCTTATGTCCACACTAACGACCCTTTATACCGCTGTATCTTCCTGTAGCCTTTACCAATGGAATATCCGTCGAGAATTAAATGTGTTCGAATAGCGCCGCACTGCCACGCGAGACCCGAGTGGGCGTCAGCCACCGGCCACGGTTGCAGCCTGAGAGTTGATTTCCCTCTCTACACCTGCCTCGAGGACTCTACATTACAAGGTACTCTACTTGCACTTTCTTACGCCATGCTACTTCACACAACTTTCCCAGGACTGTCAGCATTCGACTTCTAATCTGGGTGGCTTTGCATGGCTTTAGACAACGATGTCGCGCACAGCGACGACAGCGGACTGCAGGTCCTGGCCCAATCCTTCGCCATGATCATAGTATCGGAAATCGGCGACAAGACATTCCTCATAGCAGCAATACTCGCAATGCGGCATCCGCGCATGGTGGTCTTCGCAGGCGCATTCGGTTCGCTAGTCGCCATGTCCATACTCTCCGCAGCGCTTGGCCACATTCTTCCCACTCTAATTCCGAAACGGTGGACACAAGCTCTGGCAGCGGTGCTCTTCATCGTCTTCGGGCTCAAGATGTTGCAGGAGGCTAAGGAAATGAAAGGAGGCAGCGACAAAATACGGGAGGAAATGAAAGAGGCCGAAGAGGAAATCGAGGGTGACGAGGCAGCGCGCGACACGTCAAGCGCAGCTGCAGACGGCCGGTCCGCAATCCCACTGGAGGCAGTCGAGGAGGGCGGACGGGCTATGCCGTCTGAAGGTGTGCGACACGTCCGTTCGCGCTCAGGAACCGCGAGCCAGGCTCGTGTCCTGGTAGAGAAGTCACGCAACTATTGCAGCACACTCCTTGGGCCACATTTCACACAAGCGTTCATCCTCACCTTCCTCGGCGAATGGGGCGACAGAAGCCAAATAGCGACTATCGCGTTGGGTGCTGCACACGTGAGTCCAGGAGCTTTGCTGCATATGGGAACTCTCTACTGACTTTAGGGCATAGAATGTCTATCTTGTAACCCTGGGAACAATTGTCGGTCATTCATGTTGTACGGCTCTCGCGGTCATTGGAGGTCGGTACGTTTCGACAAAGATTTCCGTGAAACATGGTGCGTATCTCTCATGAGGCTATGCAACTACGGCAGACTGAACTGCTTCTCTTTTTCCCACAGTAACCTTGGCAGGAAGTGCCCTCTTCATGCTCTTCGGCATTATTTATCTCTACGAAGCATTCCTTGCGATCGACATAGACGTTTCGGACATATCATACCACGCCTAAACGCCCGTACTATACAGTCGCCCCAGTCAGTCCAAGACGTCTGCGAACATTGATTAGAGTCACCGCATAGCTTCTGGGTTAACACTTCTCCCGGATAATACAGTCCTACCACGCAACACGCAAAAACAATCCCGAAATGTCTGACGCAGTCCAACTGCAAGTCTAGGCGCTTTTTGTCGCGTTCGTCTCCTGCTCCCAGGTCGAGTGATGCCCAACATGCCTTGAAGATTTCCTGTGGGTATCTCAGTGGCTTCTGGGCTCTCATTTACCCCCCCCTTCCGTATCATGGTAGTCGAAGTTACCGCAGACAAGCGTGGCTATCGCGCAGCCCTCGGACTTGCCGAGCGAGTTTGCGGGAAGTGACCCGAAGCGCGAAGCCACACGCCTGACAGAGATTCGATGTTACTCTCGTCCGCGCGATTCACGGGAATACTGAGCATCTGCCGTGGTCAGGTGGAGCGCTTTCTGATGCGTGTCTTTACCCCGCATTGTTGGGAACAAGGTTTCGTCCAATGTGAGCGCGTTCGTGACATATTGCGCAGACGCAGGTACCGATAAAATGCCTCTCCCTCCAGATACTGCTCGCTGCTTCGGGTATCGTTCAGAAACTCGAGCGATACTGGGTTCTGGAGAAGGTGTTCCCTACCCTGCTTGTCTTCGGAGCGCATGGTCCTTTGTGGAACAGCTGACCGTGTTCTATTACAGCTGATGGACAGCTCTGTGACCGCCGGTGAGTCATAGACATCTTACCATTTGTCTCTTGGCCGCTAACGAGGCCGCATTTCAGCGTCATTGTCGTCAGCAGGTAGCTTGCGCCATCCATGAGACATGGTAGTCTCCAAGTTGCCTTCGGCGAACCAGATATTACCGAGGTCTCCTTCCTTGATTTCGCGAGCGCGACCAGGCGGCAGAGGTTCGTGTCTAGACACTACCTGCTTACGGTAGCAGTGGGACGGTCGACTGCCGCCAAGCGGGAGCCAGCGGACCAGTTACTCGTTTCTGATAAGGCCCACTATTACGAAGCTTCATGTGAGTAGTCTGCAACTTCATTTGTGCATGTTTGTTCCCAAAAGGTTAAGCTCTCTGACGAGTCTCCGCCCTACTCACTTTGCCAAAGTCCGACGGTGGTCTTTGTGCCGTATGCACGCTCTCCAAGTCTCACGTAGCAGCCTGGCGGTCGTCTATTTTCTGTGGGTCTTTCTCGTCGCTCTAGCCAAGCATGACAGTGCTTACACAGCTTGGACACGGCAGACAAGTCGGGATGCATTCTCACTCCGGAGTGGGGTAACACGTTCGGTGGACGCCGTCTTCTCTTTCAGGCACGTATCCTGATTCTCTAATGATACGGTTACATACTCTCGGTCCGACAAGATAGATCTTCAGCTTTGAAGAAAGGCAGGCGGAAATGGGGCTCTGAACCCAGTCGTTCACCGTGGAACCCGTCGGCAGAGTCGGACGGGTGCAACAGCCCGGGACGCACGACTGTCTTGTGGACCTCGAGGATGCCACGGCACGAACGCCCGATCAAGGCGGGTGCTCTTTGACGCACTCAAGTTTTCACTGAGTCAGGTGTTTATGTGCGACGGACATGTTATCCTTGGGGGCTATTTTCTGCCGTACTGACAGGTCCTCATCGGCCTTGTTGGGATCGTAAGGCCACATCTGCCTACGTTGGCGCCTTTGCCAACAGTTGGCGGCTGGTGTGTGAGTGTCCATATATCCAACACAGAAATACAATAGTCAAGGTTTTTTTTAAATACGTCCCGACGGAAGACGCCACATTCGAGAAATGCACATTGGGTGCACTCCATCTGACTATCGTTGAATCAGCGGTGCAGCATTTGTGAGTCTTCCATCATGTGCCAACCGCGCCTAGACTTTTCTATGCGCCTTGAAGGTCATTACCTCTAGTAATATCTACGACGCTGCTGAGGTCGACAACGAACGCACGACACGCAGGCGTCATTCCCGTGACAGTATATGAATGCGTCAGAGTTTCATTTGGGATTGACCACACTGTGTCGCTTGATCCTCGGCATGAAGACGAAGCTCGTAGCAGCCCATGTTTGTAGAGTGCTTTTCGACGATGCGTCCTCGACGTATTTGAAGCCGTCTAGTCCAAATTGAAGGTTTTCGTCATGTGTCCTCCGCTCTCAAGCTGTCATGTCGATTGATGCTCGAAGAATAACCCTGTTTCTATGTGAAACGGCAGAGAAGTGGCTCTCCCATAATGCGGAGAGGGTAGACAGTGCGGGAGGCCCAGTATTGTCGAAACACGCCCAAGTGCTGCAGACTCACGTTCAGTGCCCGATGAAGCAGTTTGATAAGGTTTGCGGCGTTTGATTGACGAGCGCCCACCACAACAACGCAATAAGTGTATTTGTGCATTGCACGACGCCTCGATATCGAGAGACGATCTGAATGGCTGACTACACTGTAATCATGTTGATATGGTGCGTGGGAGTAGCCGGCTGCGTGAGATTCACCGCGGCCGGCTACAACTCCCACACGCTACCCTGCTCCGTATGGAGTCGCTAGAGCGTTGAATTAGTACGACATCAAGATTAGAACAGTGTGCCTTATCCTCGCACCTCCGGCTTAATTTCGAAGGTTCTGAGTGCCTCGAGCACAGCAATGCCACACCAGGTTTCGATTTCTGCTACTTGCTCGGGCGTGATGAAGTCTCTCGAGTTTCGCGCAGCGAAGATAATTTGTGCCGACGCCGCACGGATGCGCGGGCGCGGGACGAGGTCTTGCCGGTCCTTGGCGACAGCTGCGACATCATGCGGGGGCAGCTGAGGAGAAGACGACTGTGCGTCAACGAGAGCTGGCGAGACAGGACGGTCGCTTAGAGGAGGGACTGCTGTTTGTGCTGGATGCTCATCAGCGGGCCAGCTGGCTGCCAGATGTAGCATATGGAACGTTTCCATCTGCAGTACAACATCAGTAACCACGCATCCGCCTTGTCCGCCTGCGGTCGCACCTCGAACGTCGCCAAGTTCTCGTACTTTGCTTTCAATTGCTCAATAATTCCGGAGTTACGGTCTGGAAAAGATGTCTGGCGACCCTGCGACGAATAGAAACTCGAGGCCTGTCAGCACCGACGCAATCTCGGATGTATGAGTCCATACCTATCAGTAGATGCGTTTAGTGTATCCGTAATAACGCCGGCATGGACGGTGGGTGGACGATGCTCTTGTAACGCCTTGGAAACCTGTCGTCATTCGGCATTTCAGCGAACCGCGGCTTGATGGGCCCCAATACAAGACCCACCGCCACTCGCAGCTCTGGATCAGCGGCCACCTAGGCATACACATTGGACAATAAGTCAAATTGCAAATTATCTGGCAGACGATGACATACCGGTTTACTGAATCTGTAGGGCGCCTCATCAGACTGGCCAGTCAGGAAGTCGTAGTCGTAGTTTCGTGTGACAGCGACGCTGGCTTTCGGGACAACGACGGTGCCGACTTGCGTATCTATGAGGCCGCCACATGATCCAAGTCTTCACGAGGGATGGGCGGCGCATGTCGTCAGTCGCGCACGATCCCATGAGCAACCACGGAACTATGCTCGACCTTACTACCACCATGTCGCCGCTCACGCTTTCTCGAACCTCTCGGACGAAAAAGTCCATGTTGGCGCTACCCATCCCGATGCTAACGATGGAAATCGGGACACCCTTGTACCTCCCTGTAATGGTGAGGAAATTGCGTTCCGTGGTAACGCGGAACGGTGAGGGCGAGGCATCGAGGAACGTGGCTATGCGATCTGCTCTGGAAGGTGAACCTACTGTCACCTGGAACCATGAAGACATCATGCAGTGTGAACGTGTCTTCAGCATGGTGATGTTGGCTGAACTCACAATACGATTCGCAACTTCTCCAGCCCGTATGCCCAAATGATAAACGCGCTGATCTAGTGTACGAGGAAAGTCTGTGTAAAAAGCGCCAATTAGTGTATTATTCGCTTGGAACGGCTTCTAAGTCCGCTTACTTGCGTCTGTGATAAGGTCCTTCATTACTCCTGGCGAGTTGGCGAGTTAATTGAGCGGAAGGAGGAGGCAATGAATGTGGTTGTCATACAAGTTCAATCCCAAGCTTATCAGTCCAAGAAGATCTTATCAAACGAGAGATCTGGGGAAGCCACGTGGCCGGGCACGTTGTACGGGGAAGGGCGCTTGGTGAGTGCAGAAGCTCCGTTCTTGCCCTCTTGGTCGATTTCAAGCATTCTAGCTCGACAAGAGATGAAGGTCAGGAGGGCCTCTTGACGCATGTCGGATGCGCTGGAAACACACCTCGAGTCGTCATAATCTGCAGAGATCCCGGTTCTACCATGCCTTCTGCTAGAGTTCGTTCATTTCCACCGGCCCGTGGTACGGAATGGGCTGTTCCTCTTGAGAACAGCCTGCTGATGTGCAGCCTCAAGCCAACGTCATTAGACCACTTGACTTTCCGTGCGTATGCATGTCGAGCGACTCGCCCTCCGGTTCAGCTCCGCCACCGGATCACAGCTCGCTGCCGCCCAGCTCGCTCTACACCGCCTGGGAACTCGAGCTGCTCCATTTGCTGCCCACCGTCGACACCCCTAGCGTGAGTTGCCGCTTCTCTCGTGTATTCCTTATGTTGCGGCCCTGTGACATGTCCACAGACCAGGAGAGTTTACCCCACGGCTCATCGGCCTGTCGACATGGCCCCGCGCGCCGTGGCAGCTACTGCATGTTGCTCGAAGAATAGCGGTGAGAACTACAGCTGGTGTGCGTGTAATTATTCTCAAGCCCCTGATATCTCCTTTCACAGTGAATCTTACATTGAGCTGATCATCCAACCGCGGACGACAACGACGAGAATTTTAGAGGCTGAGGCACACGCTCGAACCACGGTGAGGCTCATCAGACTCATTTCACTCCACTCTAAATCCTGCCTTCGACACCATACCATACACAGAACAATGTTCTCATAGATAGTACGTGGCCACGCCGCGCATGTTCTCTAACGCACTTTGCGTGCCTGTCACATACGACGAACTTTGGGAAGCTTTCGATTTTTCCTTGTCTCGGTTCAGGGGTTGATCGTCTTTTGTTTTTCTCTCTGAGGAGTAGCGGAGCACAGAATGTCTGCAGATGGCACGAGAAGCCCGCTCTCGGGCACGACTTCAGCGGCTGCGTCAAGTGTCGTAGATATCTCCTCCGCGTCGCAAAAATCTTAGGTTTGCTAAGGCTCTAATTCTATAGAGTGTGCAGTCTAATGGATCTGTCGTCGTAAATCGCAACTGAATTGTCGCAGTCCCATGGGTAGGTTTTGATCGTTGCAATCATTAATGTTGGCGCCTCCGAATTCACGAATGAATAACAGGTCTCCTTGAAGAGGGAGCAAGCCAAGCGCAGACGATGTTCCCATGTCGCTCGTCCCTACGACCGCCCGCAACCCCACCTTTCCACTACGACCTGCAGCAGTGCCCTTACTACGTTGAGCACGGCGACTCCACAGTCATCAAGAACCTGCCACAGGGGCGATACCTGCCCGCCATAACGAACAACACGCGGTCGGACTTGCGGTGCGGACCTGCGTCACAGGCGAGCCCTCAACTGCTGCGGCATAGCCGGGTGAAAAGAGAGTCACCACAACAGGGACGGGGGCTGACGGTCAGCCGGCTCATCGAGATAGTCAACGACCTCGCTCTGGGTAGCTGCGCGACAGCCGTGAGAGGTACGTCTTTCGTCATCTAGTCACACCAGTGCATATAACTCAACCCCCCGTGCCGTGCACTTGCGTCTATGAGCGTGAGGAGGACGCCGAATCTGGGTCAAGGCCAAACAGTGCGCTTCTGCGCGGAGATACTAGCCTGGCTGCGTATCGCATCGAGCCGCAGACTCATCAGGCTTGAGCGAGGTCTTATGATCATTTTTCCGGCGAGAACTAGGAACCATTCTCATCGGACTGGCTCTCGCAGAGGTTGTTCGTGGAAGATCAGCGGACAGAGAACCATGCCTGCGTGGAAGCCCTGTCACATGCTGCCTGCTAGATAGTCGGGGCGAACTGAATACAACTCACTATCATGGTACGTGGCTGCCTTTGGGAACCCCCGCGCAGACCTTGATCGTTCGCGGCTATACGCAGCATAATTGCGATGGCCCTCTCACCGGCTCTCTGGATTCTGAGGACCATGGTTTGACTTCTCGGTGCTCCGACAACTTTCCTGGCCCCGATCAGACTGGAGAATTTCGTGCGCACCTCGCCGGCTCTCGTCCACCGTCGATCAATTAAACAACTCGGATAAAGGAGAACCGCAAGGGTCTTTCGAGCCAGGAGCCGAAGGGGTTCAGAGAATCCTTCGTGCTCGAGGCGGCGACATTCATCCTCATGGTACCCGCAAAGGTCGCCTGCTCGGATTGGCCTTGGCACGTATGTACATGCTACCGCGAGAAATCTATGTCCCTGTAATTCTCTCCGACATGAAAGCGGCCTTTGCACTCGCCGCTGACTACCCAACATGAATCAAGCGGGAAGAACGATGATTGAGGGTGTAAGCCGTTAGCGATGCAATTCTAGGGTCACCGGTCACGTCCCGAAAGCTGTCACCGCTCTGATGCGACCCAGCAAGCGCTGTCATAAGACTCTGCAGCAGAGGCGGCGGCGCAGACTTGTGGACGGCTGTACAGTGCTGCCTGCAATGTACGGCGTAAATATCGAATGGAATATTATATTTCTGGCGAGGAGGACCGGTACAGAAAATGCGAACTGACCTGGGACCCGCCGGAAGAAGCGCGAAGAAGGAACACGTGGCAGACCGCCGGCTTGAGAGTCCGATTGGATCTCAGAGCAAGATCGTAGATTCGAGCGATGAGAACATCCTCGCTTTGAAATTTGTGGCTGGGCCTGCATTTTCTTTGGAAACTCGTCCTTGGTCGCGGAGAACGCTGCCATCAGGGGCGGCGCGCAGGTCACGTTGCCTAGGTCCTCGAGGATTTCACAAGGTCAGGAGCAGACATCTCCGCGGTTTACACACAGGAGAGCACCCTTTGTCTTTGGCAGACGAGCTGAGACGCGTTGTGTGGTAGGTTACTGGAGGGCCGTGATGCATGCACCTGGTGCAGACGCCCTTGCCATGGCAGGTGCGGCGCAGGGATTACGTGACTGAGAGAAGAGGAGACGCGTGGGGATCAGTGCAGGATCAGTGGGAGGTATTCCGCGCCATCTGGGATCCATCTGGTCGAACATCTCGCGCGAGAGGAGATCATGAGACTGGGAACTTGCTGGAGACACAGTTTGCCTTTTTGGATGCATTCCAGGCTGTCGGAACTTCATCCGGCTAGCGTCGATTACAGCGTCACTGACCCCCCGGTAACGGCGCTCGAATATCGGATCCGACTGGCTGGAAAATCAGCGTTTTCTGGGCGAATGAGCTGCGTGGAGAATTGCTGATGACTGCAGGCGACTGCCCTAAGTTGGGCGGTGTGCCTCAGGTCCGGCGGTTTCGAGAGTTTGTCGAATACCACCCATACTCGGATTCTCTAGGATTTGATTCGAAGGAAACCGCCGTCCACAAGCCGTCTAGGTCTATTTCTCAATGGCTTGGCGGTCGCAGACCCGACGTCAACCCTCCGCCCTCAAAACTGGCTAGTTTCGGTCTCGGGCTAACCGTCCTGACCCAGTTAGCTTCGCCTCAAAGTTGATTTGCCTGTGGTCCTCCTCAGCCGGCGTCAATCTACGAACACTGCCCAGCACATCTCACTGCTGTTCGACGCTCCCCCCTTCGTCGACGGTCCCTGTCGTGCGGTTCAGTCCCTCGACGACTCTCCACGAACGGTTCATGTACGATTACCACCCCGCCACCCACCCACCGTCCACTTCGGCAAATGCCGGTCAGGAACCTTCACCGTCGGACGATCGCCCTCGCAGTGGTGACAGGGAAGGTTCTGCCTCTGGTTCGGAGAGTACTGGTTACGGGCAATATATGGCAGGCGGTAGAGACGATGCTGAAGTTCCAGGTAGGGTGCATACTCGTCTGCACACGATCCCACTCAGAGCGACGTACAGAAGATCCCCACCTGGCTCTCACATCGCAGACTCTCAACGCGGATGGCACTCCCAAACGGCCCATGAACGCATTCATGATCTTTGCCAGGAAGCGTCGTCCCCAGATTTCTGCGGCGAACCAGATGATGCGCACGGGCGATATTTCAAAAATTCTGAGCAAGGAGTGGAACTCAATGGAGATGGTCAGCTCGCGTCTTACTCGCCTATTAACTACACGGAC
This sequence comes from Ceriporiopsis andreanae CBS 279.92, assembly GCA_001969225.1. Taxonomy (NCBI): domain Eukaryota; kingdom Fungi; phylum Basidiomycota; class Agaricomycetes; order Polyporales; family Meruliaceae; genus Ceriporiopsis; species Ceriporiopsis andreanae. Next base: position 3,053 of record ALYI01003697.1, on the reverse strand, counting down.
TCACGTGCGTCCTAGGCAGACAAGAAATTCTATCTCGACCAGGCCAAGAAATTGAAGGACAACTTCAATTCCAAGTATCCAGACTATATCTATAGACGGCGACCGAATAACTCGCGCAAGAAGAAGAAGGTCGACACAGATGCGCAATCTCCCACAGACTCTACCGCCAACGCAGATCATGAAGAGTCCATGGAAGAGACATCTCCGATCGATCCTGAGGAGACCTCGCGCGAGCAGTCGGTGTCATCCTTCTCGTTCCGCCCCCAGCAATCCTCGTCCACTTACGCGCACGATGACAGTTATTTGTTGTCGCAAGGCGGTGGCGGATATTCTGCTGGCCCAGATTTCAGCTCCGGACAGCAGTACGGGCAGGCGTCGCGTCTAGGAGGTCTGCAAGGGCAAGAATCGGCGCTTTCCTCCGGTGGTATAGCGCCACTCCGCATACCGACGCTGGCAGACACTGGATCGAGTACGCCATACTCCTACAACCCACCACACTCCCAATCGACCGTGAGCGCGTCATCGCAGGGGACCCAGGGCTTCTGGGACTCGAGCAGGCCCAGCCGTGGCGAAGCAGCGAGGACGCCAGGCTCGAACTGGTCGACTCTACCCGCGCTTGACATGAGCATGACGCGGAACCGGTCCTCGACTATCGGCTCGTCGTCGGCACGCTCGGAAGCTTTCTCGCCCACTGTGCCTAGCCGACAATGGACGGGCTCGACGTCGTCCGCCGCGTCGAGCAGCTCGGGCAACACACCCTTCCCCACACTCGCGTCGCCATTTTACCCCGCTACGTCGCCCTCGCAGCGCAGCTCAGACCCTGCTCACTCGCCCACTACACACCCAGCCGGCCAGTCCGAGTATTTTTCGCAGCCGTCCACGTTCCAGCGTTCTGTCTCGTCCGCCACGCGCCACGGTGCCGCACAGGAGCCCAGCAGCTATCCACACTCTCCGTCAAACTCCCATCAGCCGTCCTCGCCATACGGCTCACAATGGCCGTATCCCCGGCCGCCGTCAGCATCCCACCAAAGGCTGCCTGCGCTCCAGCCGATATCGTCCTATTCAATACAGCAGCCGTCCGCGAGCGGTGGCTCACCGCCATCAGCACAGTCCGCGAACGTCTCCTATAACTGGGACAGGACTAGATACGACGGACGCCAGTAAATAACCCCCCTTCCATCTTCATCCTTCCCTATGGCGCGTGTCGCGGCCTGTGCAGAAAGTAAAATACGCTCTGCTGTTGTCCTTGCTCTCCGGATCACGTCTCTTGTCGCATATGTCTGTCACACTCGATACCTCTCGGACGGTGCACTGGGTCTGTACAAGTAATATGTATTCGTCGTATCGCTTCCCCTCTACATCGCTATACAGCTTGCTGTCGCACAATCTATGCAAATATAATACGGCCTGTCACCACCTGGGCTGCAAGGGAAACTGAGCACCGCCGGTGTGAATGCGGAGGTACCTCGATACTAGCGGGAGCTAAAACCGGATCTATCAATGCGCCCCTGTGTTCTGATGCACGACACATATGCTGCCTTGTTCAGCATGTCTTGTGCGAAACGCAGAGGACAGGCATGGGTGCGCAGATCGTCCCTGCCCCAATGAAGCGCAGACGTACGCGGACCGCGACGCTCCTGCCCCGCGATGGCGCGTATAGCTGGGATTTTCCACCCGCAACAGTCCCGGCTTGTGCGTTCGCTCGACATATCATGACTCACAGAAGCATCAGCGCAGGCGTCAGGAATTAGGAAGGGTCATTGTTCTCTTCTGATAAAACGATCACACAGCCTCTCCACCCAAACCTGCTGCTCGCATTCTGGACTCTGCAGAAGCGGCGCAAGATGACATGGGAAGGGAAGACAGGTCTCAGATCGTGCCCGTCGGTCACGGCAAACGGGCGCGCAGGTGTGGCAAGGGTGCTTCCAACTTGAGTGTACCTTCACGTCCCATGGGCGCGAGAGCATGTGCCGCGATTTAGACGAGCTGCGGCCAATGGTCAGATCGATGGTGGAACATTGCAGGAAGGATCCTCGGTGACATTACTGAAGTGATAAGAGCAACTCAGAAAGTAGCACCTTGTGCAGAAGATTACGCTCGCAGAGCCTACGAATCCGGGCGACAGAGTGGAGCCGCCACACTCGAGGTGGCAATTTCCGCGAGGGTCCATCGCGTACGGTGTCCTGTCTGGTGCGGCCAGAACGAACTGTAGCCAACGTCATGAGTGGTTTCATTTCGTCGGGAACGCGATATGATATACCCAGTAGATCGGGACTCCGGGAGACTCTGGAACGAGAGATGCTCTCGAGTCAGCCTTTGGAAGACTCTGACAGAAACTCCGCACCTGAGGACATAGCGAGGCTATATCAAGGAGACTTGTCACGCTCCCTGTGATCCTGCCGACGCGTCAAACGCGTATTGGACGAAATAAGTATGTACGGTGGCGTCGCCACAGTACATGCATAGCATTTTGTGTGCCTCGACGCGGTCCGTACTGATCCCAGCGTACACGACATTATGCGAACGAAATCGCTTGGCAAGATGATAACACACAGTTGTGCAGTCGGGCGTGCTTGCGCCACAGCGGCCAGAAATAGCGTCTCGCCTCTACTGGCGGCGTTTGACTTGAATCTGTTCGGCGGGGTGAGCTCAAGGCCGATGGTTAAAGCATTGCCAGCCGCGCTGCCTTATACAGCAACGAGCACGGTCGTAGGTGGGCGCTGCTCACCTTGCTCACGTACCGCCGAACGAGTCGGGCCAAACACCGTAGCTGGCCTCGCCCGAGGAAACACGAATAGGTTCAACATTTCGACCTGTCGATCAGAACGGTCAAACTGGTATCAGCGAGAGCTTGGCGAGGGAACACACAACATAACAATGTCCGCTTGCCCTAACATAGCCTATAACATGTTGTAGGTCCACTTGACGACGCGGGAGTAAGGGAGCAACGAATGTGGTCAAACGGGAGCAAAACAAACCGACGCTGGTCGAAAATCCAACTCGGCGAGCTCGCGGCGACCTTTGGTCTCGTACCCAGACTTGAGTCGCACCCC
>ALYI01003696.1:0-34279 GCA_001969225.1 Ceriporiopsis andreanae CBS 279.92 | reverse complement strand
CTATGTATGACCCCCTCATGTATAGGTTCAAGCGCTTAATTGCCTCCATGCTTATGTACTAGTACATGGAGACTGCCTCCATGAGTATTAATGCAGCCAACTGAACTTACTCGCGTCGGTTCGATCGTGCCATCTTACATGCCATCGTGACGCGAGACGCGACATAATGAGACACGCAGACCGCGGGTCCATCGTCGCGATTTGTGGGCAACAGCTACTATGACTTCTACCTATGACATGTAGAGTTATCGTCTTGACTCAAGATTGCTGATATTGATGATGGATACTCGCTGCCTGAGCAGGAACTGAGCGCGTCAGCTTGGCCCGCAGGCTCGGTACCACAAGCTAGTTCGTGACTCGCAAAAAGGTCAAGTTTTCGCGTTTGGATATGCGTGCCTAAGGTATTATACGGCTTTAACCCCTGTGCTCGACATGTCGACGCTGGCCACACGCATTCAGGAGCGCGTTTCGCGGCTGAAGGACTTGTCCGCGGACCGGAAGCGAACAAATACGGGACGATTAGGCTGGAATGTCGCCGCCACCATCGTGTGCCACAGATTAATATTGTTGGAGTGGCATTTTTGTGCGAGTGTGGCCGCTACAAGAGGAAAGGCCGCTGCCGTGGCCACCGCGCTTGAGCGCCGCGGGTAGTACATACATTGCAGGTGCCCCCGCTGTCCTGCAATTTTGCGTCCGCGTCCGATTGGTCTCACTTTCCCTCTTTTCTCTCTTGTCCCTCACTATCATCGCACGCCGAACATCTGCTTAAGCCCCCGCCCATCAAGGTCTTAAGCGAGCCGGACCAGCGGCATGGCCGACGACGACCCGACGCGCGCTCTCCTATTGCAGCTTCTCGGCAGACAAGATGAACTCCTACGCGAGGTGCGCGATAGCAAAGACCAAATCAGCGCGCTCACGCAGCGCATCGACTCGCTCGAGGCATCGAACAGGGATGGAAGAAGTGCAAGAGCGAGCGTAGATGTTGAGGGAGCGAGACAGGAGTATCAAGAGGAGTTGAATCGACGGCCTCAGGGTGCACCAAGCGAGCGTCGTTCAGTCTCTACGTCTGCGAGCACCCTATATGCGAGCGACAGATCTCCACAAAAGGCTAATGTGAGTGTTATCCGTGCATATATGCGGTGTCATTTCCACTCAACGGGCACCTGTCTATAGGGACTTGCTCGTAGTAATGCGGAGAAGGCGCCCTTTAGCACGAACACCTCGAATCCCACAAAGCGCAAGCGGACACCTGCTGGGGATGACACGCCTTCGCACGGATTAGCGACGCCTGCGCCCGAGAGCCCAACAGTCGATGCGCCGGAGCGAGAGGCACAGACCGCGGCAGCAAGGACTCCTGTCCCCGTCGCGATCTCAGAGCAGCTACCTTCACCATCCGAACCCGAGCCCTTCCATAAACACGCTTGGAGTTTAGATGATGCCGTTGTCGTCCCGAAGGACGCACCTGTGCCAAAGACGAAGAAGCGGAAGCTTGGACAGCGCGTACAGGTACGAAAGCGAACGACAAGTATCAGACGGCCGCTGACTCGGCTGCTGCCTAGACACCAACAACTATCGTCCCGCACGATCCAGCGAGGCAAAGGAGGATGTCTATGGTATGTTTCCAGTGCTCCCCAACGATCTGTCGCCTGATTGTGCTCTCCAGGCACGCTGGATCCAGTCTCGCGAACAGTCTGAGGTACACGGACTCCTCGACAACGATATCGAGATCCCGGAGTACGACACGCCGCCAACGGTGCAGAACGTGGGCTCCAAGTTTTCCATACGCTCTGTGCTGCACGGGACACCTGGCCCCTCCGTCGAGAAGAAACCCAAGCTCACCGTCAATACTACCCGTGCTGCGTCGACTAGCACAGGCGAGCGGAAGAAGAAACGTGCCAGGCGCGTCCCGGAAGTATTCATCTCTATCGATGGCTCTATGCGTCAGGAAATGGCACTCGCTCGCTCCATTCACGACGTATTGACACTGCCTGCTGCAGACGTCCAGTCCTCGAGCGGCGAGGAGACGAAAGGGGATCCGCCGCAGGATGATGTGAAGATTGCCATGCCTGTGGATGATAAGAAAGACTTCGAGCCTGCCAAGGTGTTGACGCGGACTGTTTTCGAGCTGTTTGACGATAGTAGGTGCCTTGAGTTACGCCCGCGGAGATAGACTGAGATGTTTTATTTCAGACGATGTCGAAGTCGTACCCAAGACCCATACAACGCCGTCCGCGGTCCTGGCACCGTTGCCTGACTATGACGACCTGTTCGGCGGTGATTTGTCAGACCTCACGGACTCTGAGGATGAAGACGAATCAGAGATCCAGGAATTACTGAGACCTTCCGCGGTGAGTTGCCAATAACATAGAAAATAGAACCTTTTGACTGACATGAATAACGCAGCCAAGCTCACCGACCACGTCCGCGCGGCAGAACCCTGTAGCAGGGCCTTCAAGGCAATACACCTTGAAAATAGACGCAACAAGGATTGCCTTCGACCTGGGACTGAAGATGTTCAGCGAAGATGGTGTTCAGCGACGGCTCGCCAGCTTCGAGGCGCTCGACGTCGACCTGGACCCAGAGATCCGTAACGCGACCGTGTCGCGCGAGTTCATGTCGACGACGTATGGCGGCAGCGCGCGGCAGTTCTACCCAACCATCGCGAGCGAGAAGCGCGCCCTTCTCGTGCACGATCACCATTTCCTCTTCCCCAACCTCGCGCGAAATCCGCATGCGCCTCGACAACCGGGAGCGCTTGGTTTGCTTTGCCGCAGCAGCGACGATGCGCCGTGGGGGCGCCGCGCGATGAAGGTGCTGGTGTGCATCAAGCAAGGAGTGTGGTGGTACGTAGGGGACTATGAGACGGTGCGGTCGGACCCGTTGTCGGCGGAGGAGTTCCGGGCGCTGTCGCGGCAAGTACGTGATTGTGCGGTCGGTCCAGGATAGTATGCTGATAGACTGTGCATAGGTGAAGATGGGCTGGGCAAAGGCTGTGCGCATGAGAAAGAAGAAGCACGACGTGGAGATTCGTGCGCGCATCATCTTGCGGCGAACCCTCGGGCGCGAGCCTACGGCAGAAGACATGGCGCAGGCGTTCGAAATCGACAGGAACTTTGCAGACGTTACGGAGGACGAGATCATCGAGGCGTACAATGGCGGCAAAGAGGTGTGTCAGAAATTACCCATATCCTTGCAAAGCGGAACACATCACTCACATTGTTCATCAGAGGATCTACATCTGGTGCTTCAAATGTGTTGCTTACGACGCGGCATTCCAGAGTGAGCTTGCGGAGAAGTTCGAAGTATTTGTGCCTGCACCGAAGAAACAAAAGGTGGCGGCAACTCAATCGGCTTGAGCACTGCTGGTGGAGCAAAGAATCAGTAGTCAGAACTAACAGTGCTCATACCCTACAAACCGTCTCATCGTCCTTATTCGCGTTCTATCTCTATCTTTGTCTGTGCGAAATATTCTCGTAGTCCTGTGCCCTTACCGCCTGCTCTTTTCCAAACATCTGTTCTTTTGATCCGTTGTTTCGAGGAACACTGAACATTGGGTCTCGAGTGGGATCTGGTATAAAATGAGCAAACTAGTGGTACATCAGACACATTATTTAAGCCAAGGCTCCGAGTCGGACTCATCGAGCGGAGATGTGGAGATCAATACTGGTACAATGCAGAGTGCAGGGGTATACACTATGGAGTTGGGGTTTCTAATGCTACAAATTGAGATTGAGTATGTTAGACAATTATAAAGACGCGAGGGGTATAGAGGCACATAGCGAGCAGCGAGCAGCGAGGACGATTCGATTCGATTGGATTCGATTCCGTTCCCTGGCCTCCGACTACGACAGGTCCATCGACACGTCTTCTTCAAGCATATCCTCCTTCAGTAGTGCCCGGCGGTCTTGGTCCCAACGCCGCAGGTACTGCGCGCATCGCTCGCCGAAGACGGACAGACCGTCTAGGAAGCCTTTGGGAAGCGCATCCTTCCGCTGCTCCCACGGCTTCACGTCGACATGCTCGCACCTGTCGAGGCATACGAGAATCATGCCGAAACTGTACGCGTCCGCGAGCCGCGCGTCCTGGCACTCGCCGCGCAGCACTTCGGGTGCGGAGAATGGGCGTGTGCCGGGGTGGATTTGCTCGATCTTGCGTGTGGGGATTAGAGGAGGAGTCGGGGGCCGCGTTGCGGCTTGGGTGAAGCGCGAATTGCGGGACGGCTGCAACGCAGGTGACATAGAGGGTGGAGTCTCGCTGAGGTCGTCGTCGGGCGACGCGTAGACTGAATCGGTTGCTACGGATCGACCGAAATCGACGAGTTTGATGGTGTCGGATGAGAATGTGACCTGTATGTTGAGCAAGGAGAGGTCGCCGTGACTGAGGCCGAAGGAGTGGAGATGCGTGAGGCCGTCCAAGAGCTGGTTGTGGAAATCGATTTTCTTCGCGCGTGTGAGTGGCGGCTGTTCTTGGATGACATCCCACAGGGTGCGCCCATCGATGTACTCCAGGACCATCCCAACGTTTTCGAGGGAGCCAAGGAACGCCGCGATGTTCCTGTGGCGGGTCACGGTAGTGTATACGCGTAGCTCTGCCAAGAACTGCGTGGTCACGTCCCGTGCGTTCGACTGCATCTCGCCGTTGATCTCCAGCTGTACGACGTTCGGTTTTTTCACGACACATTTGAACAGCTCCGAGGCTGAGCCTGTGGCAAAGGGCGCAAGGTTTTGTGTCGGGTTTGGTGGGGCCGAATACGACGTTGGGGTTGGGAATGAAAAGATGGAAGCGGGATTTGTTGGTGGACTGAATATAGTCGTGGACGCCCCAGGTGAGTGGGTATGTGCTGTTGTCCATGAGTCGGTGCGCTGCGGTCCCAGAGGTCGAAAGAGATGTGGCTCATTGACCACAGTTTCTTGCGTGTTGTAAGGCTTCGCCTGCGTACTCTCGTCTTGCACTTCGTCGTCAAGTTCCACTGTGAAAGATTCGCACCTAAGGAGCCGGTCTTTCGAGCAGTCTCCAAGACGTACCCATCCACCAATTCTTCTTCGAGGTAAGCGTGACCCGTTTGACATGCCTGCTGCTCCCAGGATTGAGATCCATGTCAGGCTGAACATGGTTATTAGCCAGAAATATTTCCGCTTTGGATTGAGGGGCTTGCCTACCGTTGGATAGAGCAAGATGCAGGTCGAGAGCAAAGCAGACGAGCGCTAGTAGGCCGCAATGCGCACCGACCTCGTCCACAATCGGAATTCCCGACGTTGTCGTGAGAAAATATTCTGCCTCTAAGTAGGTACATACTCGACAAGTTGACATTTCAACAGAGCTAATTCCACGACCGCGAAGTCGAGTAGCTGAAGGAGATTAGAATCTGGACCGGGCCTATGCGTAGTAGCAAAAGTTCCTAGCAGATCACCACAAAACGGCTCATTTTACCACAAATGAGTCGACCCAGGCTCGAACTGAGGACCTTTTGTGTGTTAGACAGATGCGATAACCAACTACGCCATCGACCCACGGACTTGCACTAGCCACGCGACCCCGCGAGCGCCTGAGTGCTTAGCGAAGTGATCGCGCCAGCCTGTGCTCGTCGACTCGGACGTCCACCACCTCCTCAGTCCCGCCAAAACTCCTCCGGACCCATGGCTCAACCGACCCCTCAGCAGCAGCAACAGCAGCTTACAACTAGCACAAATGCAACGAATATAATCACCGCTCTCGGCGCAGCGTTCAAGAATCAGACTGGAGACCCGCTCTCGGGCGAGAAGATTGCACAGCTGCTGCTGCAGAATATGCCACAGCTGGGCGAGCTCTGTAAACAAGGAAAACTCAATCAGGCACAAATCATGCAGGTGCGCGGACCTCCAGTGATGGCGAGCGGTTCTAGGCGACTTACGCGGCCACTCGGTTCTCTGCAGCTCAAGGAATACGCAGACAAACATAAGAGCACGGGGGCGCAGGTAAGCACCGTTTATTGTGCAGATGCCGGAGGTTGAATCTCCTGATTGCCAAGCCGGCCGCGTCCACCTCTGCCTCTGCTTCCACCCCAAACGCCACTGCCATGTCTGCCGCCGCCGCATCCACATCCGCCGCCGCGACTGCTACGAAGCCCTCTGCAAACGCCAGCGCCCTGCCCTTTTTGTATCAAGCACCAGATAGCACGACGCATCCTATCAGCGAGACACCTCCTGCAGTGACGACCACAGGCCCGGTGCAATGGCAGCCAGCGCAGCAGGGGCGCCCGACATTGACAGGAGGCGTGCCCAGTGGACGCGTCTCTGGTACGTCGAACGTCGGATACGCGTTGCAGGGCTTGCAGAAAATTCATACTTTATTTCTTGTATTCCAGGGACACCTGCCCAGATAGCTAGATCCGCAGACGACGCGAGCACGCTGAGTCTAGACGAGACGCGAACGAGGAGGAAAAACTCGCCAGGCGATCAGAGCATGCGGCGGTCTATACAAGATCTTGTCTCGAGTATCGACCCCAACGTAAAGATCGATCCAGAGGTGGAAGACGTACGTTTTATTTCTACGCACGCGTCACATCCTTGTTTATCCTCATCTGGTTATCCGTGTCGGCAGCTGTTACTCGACATCGCTGATGAATTCATCGACTCTGTGACCAACTTTGGCTGTCGGCTAGCAAGGCATCGAGGCGGAGAGACGCTCGAAGTCAAGGATTTGCAGCTACACCTGGGTATGTATCCAGCTCTGATGCTTGATGCGTCTTCTGAAGTGCGTGTGCAGAGCGTAATCACAATATTAGGATACCAGGCTTCGCCTCGGACGAGACGCGGATATCGCTCTCACAAACAGCGGTCACGCCGGCCGCGCCGTCACTCACGACAAACAAGAAGGGTACAACCAGTAGCCAGGTCACGCTTCGCAGCCATCGGCTCGCGCAGGTCGCACAGGCGAAGCGCGAGGCGAAGCTGCTCTGATGGCATGACGGCGCTGCTGTGAAGGGAAAGTATGGCTTCTGGGACTCGTTTGTCATCATATCGCTCCGTCGTCGTTGTGTGCTCACTCGCATTTGTTGTCACTAGCATGATTTGTACGAATATAGAATGTACAGTGCGTTATCGGGATTTGTGTGCACCATGACAGCAGGAGGGTTCCTCAGTGGCGTACTGGACGAGCGTTGAAGGATAGAATATGGACTCTCCGTAATGTATGGTGCGCGTTGATCGATCTTCCTCCTTCCTCTGCAGATCCGTTGTCTAGCAAGATCGGCATTGCCAACCGCCTCAACCTCTATATACCCCTAGTGAGTAACCGGGTCGACGGAGCGGACAGCGATTGACACACATTGAGTCTACTGCAGGGTCGGGTCATCGAGCTTGTCGCGATAACAGACTGCGGCGGCTCAACACACCGGTCTAGCAAACGCACTGACGAGCCCTATATGACATTTTAAGGGTTATGTCGCTCAAATCGGCGTGTGCGATACCTCGAAGTGTTTAGACCAGATCTCGCTACGAATTCGGACGAGGTGAGACCTTGTACTATCATGCCGTGACGTTCGCTTCATGATAGGTGACGCTCAAGATCAAGACTTGTCGGCAGGTGCGTACGTCAATGTGCGATCGGGCACGTCGGAAAAGCGCTCAAACGCGCTGGCAGGGTCGCCAATGGGCGCCCATCATAGTTGGTTTCTTGTATCCCGTCTTCTCCTTCCGCTCACCGACCTTCTCCGTGCACTACATCCTCGGTCATCTGCACGCGCGGCACCTGGAGGTTGTTAGGTTTATCGCAGTAGCTGTGCGCAGAAATCTCTTGTCTGGCGAGAAGTGCGTGTTCACTTAGATCAGCTTGAGCTATACTCAACTTTTGCTCCCACAGAGTCGACGGCGTGCAGGCGGCGCGGATAGCCATGGAAGCGACCAATATCAATGCCGATCTTGTCTTACGGTGTTTCGATGGCATAGACTTCAAGGTCCATACAGCTGTACTGTCGGTCGCGTCCCCAGTGCTACAACGTATGCTCTCCTCTTCCACCCGTGAGGTCAAGGACGGCGACGCTCTCCCCTTGTTGACTTTCGTGGCGAAATCAGAGGACTCCCAGACGATCAGGACACTTCTCGACATCATCTATCCGGACCGCTACCTGCCGCTCACTCCAGTCGTCGATCTTGGCCTAGTAGACCGTGTATGCACGGTGGCACGAAAGTACGAGATGGTCGCAGTGCTGGAGCAGCTGTCAGAGCGACTGCGGGACGCCCGATACATGAGCAACATGGAGGTGTACGCATTGGCATACAAACACGACTTTCGAGACCTGCTCGCCATCGCAGCGAAGACCATGCGCCTACCCGCCCGACCCTGGCCGAAGAACGTGACGCGGGCGTGCGACGACCTGGCCGTGCAGGCATTGCAGCACTATCGGGACGGCTGCCTTACCCTCTTCGATGAAGTCGTTTCCGAACTGCTCAACTTCCCCATCGACTACCGCATTTCCCTAGAGTACCGCACGGCCTTTTGTACGGGGTGCCCAGCATGTTCCAAGGTCCATATCGTCGGCGAACGCGACGTGTACTACTGGTTTGCAAGCCACTTGGAGCGCGCGAGAAGTGCGTTTGACGAGCTGCCCGCTGGGTCTTCTGTGAGGGCTCCGACTGTGTGGCATGGGACCCTTCGTGTCATTCCTCGTCCCGGGGTGGGCACGTCGTTAGGAAACGATGTTTGCCGATGTCTGATTACGGCCACGGACGCGTTGATCAAGTTCACCGATGCGTTGGCTGACAACTTGGACTTACGACTGGATTCGGTGAGTGCCAACGTGTACTGTGCCCTTGCTGTGTGTGACATCTAGTCAGGTACCGTTTCCATGAGCCTAGCCATTCTTCCTCCGATACCTCAGCGACCGTTCAAGTGTCCCCCGCGTTCATCCCCTGCAGCACGCCTGGCCCGCAAAGCGTTTTGCTTCTCGCTGCTTGCGGTGACGCACACGGTATTGCAATTTATTACACGCTCTAATCCGCACTATTTGCTCGATGATGCAGGTAGACTACTCGTTCCTTGTTTCGAGACAGTGTCGGCGTCGGCGTCAGCGTGTTTGTTCGTGTTAGGATCTAGAGTTTCGCGCCCTCTGTTTCTATCCGCACACTACTTAGGCTTCTTATCCTTGTACTACTCTGATCACGCAGATATCACTGCTATTCGACTTCGTTGCCTTCTAAAAGTTGCTGTAATCTGATTTGATTGCATTCTCTGAGGTCAGGGCATCACTTATTCTCTCCATGCAATTGTCTTCCCTGAGCTTATCATGTCACGATCTCCAGAACTGTGCGATAAAGCCTTTCACATCGGGGCAATCGCGACCCTCGAACGCATCTTCACGGGGAGATGAACACCTCTCCTGTCACACATCCAGACGCAGACGTGATCTTGCGCTCCTCCGATGAGGTAGACTTCCATCTACACAAAAGCATCTTGTCTATGGCGTCTCCAGTCTTTGAGGGCATGTTCCCCATCCCTCAACCAGCATCGCGCTCCAATTCTGGCAGAAACCTGCCTGTTGTGCAGCTCTCGGAGGATGCAGAGACTGTCAGAGTGCTGGTGGACGCCATCTACCCCTCGCGTTGCCCGCAGACAGATCTAGATCTCTCCGTCTTGCGCAAATTCGGCGCCATGGCCCGCAAGTTTGACATACCTGGCGCAGTTACCTATCTCTCCCAGCGATTGTCAGACCCGCGGTACATGGAGGAGCCTATTCGAGTATACGCCATTGCGTACAGCCACGAAATGTGGGACGTGGCTGAAATCGCAGCCAGGAAGTCACTGCTCCATCCCCCGTCCGACTCATCCCATCCTGAGCTCCTCGACATTGTGGGCTCTGCATACCACAAGCTCGTGGTTTATCGGCGGCAGTGCGAACGCGTGTTCGACGGACAACTGGCCGCCTTACTCGACACAAGCCACGCCTCGAGCGTGAAAGCATGTGATAAATGCAGCACCCTCGTATACCGTATCGGAGGACAGACGATACCGATTTGGTTGGCCCGCCATCTCGATCGGTGCAAGGATGCCTTTAGTTTACGAGTGGATGGTTCCACCATTTCTTCTTCTCAACTGCTGGAGACGACCATCGGAGAACTTCCTCCTCTTTTCAGTGGTATGCAGTGGTTGCGCCATCTCTCAACTCGCCCGCGGGTTCCCGAGACTCGCCCGTTTATCGAGCCGCACGCATGCCGGAGCACCATGCCGCTCGCAATTATCTCTTTCTCCAAACGTTTTCAAGTATTGCTGGACAACGAGATAGCGAAAGTGAGTGTTATGACACACCACGCCAATATGCCGCTCATGTCCAATCCTCAAATTTCAAACGTGTACCATCAGATTCAGTTGGCTTTCCCTTGAGCATTGATGAATATCAATGGATGGACGGCGAGGAATGGGTAACGATAACGCTGCAACGTCGGACCTTAGGACGTTGAAACGTCGGGCCCGGGATGAATCTTCGATAACTGACAGACACCTTGTCGTGGACACCGTGTTCCTATATCCGACGAGAATCTCTGGCATGTAAACAGTGGGAAGTGCTCATGACACCGGACGTTATTATACTGGACTATGACACTATCGGCATCATAGACGCCTGTTGACGATTGCGGTAATGAAACACGTGGGTGGCCGTATTGGGTGGGTGTTGTATTTGCACGTTCAAAGCGTCGCCGACGACGACGAGCTCTTGCGTCTGTACCACCCCTTCGCTCGACGTGATTCTTCATTACTTGCATTCCATGATACATTTGGAACACACGGTCATGACGCCAGAGTCATCTGTGCTCGCACTGCCCATCATGTCTCTTCGGAAACCTCGCACCATTCTGGCCCTACCGAATGATATTCTCTTGCTGATCATCAGCTTTGTCCACGTCAAGGACATTCTTTCGCTGCGCAAGGTGCGATATTAGTGGTCATATAACACCAGAAACTCGGTGAATGCTCTCTCACTGCGCTCGTAGACGTCCAGACGATTCTATTTCCTGACCAAACTCCGCTGGGTGTGGTCGGATGCAATGAAGAGGCACATCGTAGGTAAAGGCTTACCTATCCCGGCTGTTGACGTAGACATTCGAAAACTCTCTGCTGAACATCTTGAGGCACGTGCCGTACACGCTGCTAAATTCCACGACAATTGGTACTCCAAGCAGCCGGCTGCCCGTCGAGCAGTCGAGTTTCACGTCTCTTACTACCCCTCCCCGGACGATCCTTCTGCCATACCACAGTGCTCGCCGGTCGACCAAGTTCTCTTTCTGCGTGGGCGGCATGGAGAATTCCTGGTCACGCTGGCTGGAGGGATCATCGCTTGTTGGGAGTTGCCACTCGATGGATCGGAGGCGTACCGTGTCGCAGAGCACAGAGACGATACGCGGATTAGGCAAATAGTGTTGAATGAGGATGCCAAGCACGATGTTGAATTGGCGTATTCGACTTTTGATGACCGCGTGTGAGTCGTTGCGTTGCAACCTCCTGACTTCCTGACCTAGACACACGTCATCTTCTTTTCAGTACTAACGTCTACGTGCGGACCCTTTCCCTCGACACGTTCCACGGATGTTTCAAGCTTCGCACCAGTGTGATGGGCGGTCGCGCCCAGTGCACACCGTTGCACGCCATGTACGGAGACAACATTGCCATGGGAAGTCCACTGCACGTCTGGCACTATTCAGGGACTGCAGTCGCTGGGCGAATGTCTGTTCTCACACTGCCGCTGTCCCCTATCCTTGACGTCAGTTTCATATCAATCGCCAATGCGTCGCGTACTCACCAGTATCACAGGAGAACGACAGCTTGCTCACAGTCAAATTTATCGGAGCCTACCTCCTCTCCGTGCGCGAACGCTCGATCGAACTGTTTGCTATGCCCGCATGGTCAGAGACATTGAACAAGTTCGAAAAGGTGCAACCCTTGAACGCCTTCTTGCAGACCGACAACTCTGCACGGGAGGCGGTCATCGTCGCGCGCTCCCAGGCCGGGCGCGGCTTCCAGGGCTGGCCATCGGACCCTGTGACCATACTCATGCGGTACTCGGATGATGGGTTCGACATGATCCAACAGTACGACCTGCTCCCTAGTCCGCGCGCCCAGGCCGGCGCTGCCTCAGAGACACAGGACGGCAAGCAGCCTGTCGGAGACGAGGAACTCCCCTGTGTGTTCCCCTTGGATTACACGCGCGTCGTAAGCGTCGCACCGTCGTGCTGCCGCCTGCACGTCAGCCAAAGCGGCAAGGGCTTCTGGATGCAGACGCGCAACCTCTGCACGCGCCGGTCGATCTACCCAGCACGGTGTCTGATAGGATTTGACATCGTTCCGCCGAAGATGGAGGCGGAGCCCCAGCCGCACTCGGAGGGTCCGTCATCCAGAGGAGATATGCGAGGAGCCGGAAAAGCGAAGGAAAAAGCGAAAGACATGCCGCGGGAAAACGACCTTCATATCTGCGAGGGCGAGCTGTACGCGCGGCGGTGTGATATGAGCGAGATTATGTGGAGGAAATACGTGATCTCTGCAGCGGATTTGGAAGACACCGTAGGTCGCATTGCCGTGGGCGATAGAGACGGCAAAGTTGTGGTCTTGGACTATGTCTGACTTTTCACATGCTCAGTGAAGCCTGTATCTCAGTCTTTTGTATGAATACCTAGCTCACCGTGTATCGCAACCTGTCTTCCTTGTCTTTCTGCTGTGCACATGAAGGTGTAAAGTGAAGACACTGGCACCCAGTTTCGATTTCGGTAGCGCTGCCAGCTGAGTGTGAATAGTGGTTGCCATATCGGCTCTCCTTTATTGTCTTGCACGCTGACGGCGCTCAACGCCGTGATGATGTCTTGGATGCAGGCCTGGTGGACTCGTGCAGAGATTACCGTCGTGTGCAGCCATTCATTGCACATATTCCCTCGTGCGGGCGTAAGAGTCAGCTCCAAGGACGGTCAGACGATGGGCACGAAAGTGGAAAGTCGCGTGGCAGTTTCCCACGCCACGAAACGAGATGTACATTTGAGCATGCGAGCGCCAAGGGCCGTTCTCGGCTTTCATATGACCATCCTGCAACTAGTCGAGTGTTCGTTGCCCGCTGCACCCTATGAGAACCTACCACATTTTCGTTGTGCTTTGCAATTTAATAGGAACATTTATTGATATATGGTTAGCTCCCACTGCCTGATCGTGACGTTCAGAGTTCCAGTACTTAGTCCCTCTTTCTTTCTCCCGTCCCGCCGCACTCCTCTTTCGACGTATGCGTGCTTGAACCTGCTTTCGCGACTTCACGCAGACTATCACAAGCCAAGACCTTCATCGGTTTGGGCTGCACGACCATCTTCGTCTGAGAAGGATATACGACATTTTAACACTACATTGCTTCGTAGGGGTATGACGGTTGAACACTCTGCGGCATAATTGTCTTGTGGAGTGTGATTATCACTGAGAAATATGTAGGCACATTCTCTCCTATGGCTAAAAAAATAAGTGATCCAACGCATGATATTGAATACAAACAGAAAAGTAGAGGTGATAGCAAGCAGTATGATAGCGATAGAGATACAGCCTGATAGCATACGAGCAATGCGAAGTATGGTGAAGAGAGCCACAGTCCGTTATACGATGAACGAGGCATACGGGTACCTAGGGCTTAGGAACCTTCGATGCAGGTAATTCTACCACAAGCACGCCGGCGTTGTTCGGATCCTGCTCTGCAGAGATACTATACCTAGCGGAGTGGACACACTTTAGCTTCGCGCAACGTTTTCAACAAGGAGATCACTCACTTGTGTAGTTCTTGTTGGATAGCGGGACGCAGGACAGGTATCTTATCCTTGTTGTGGTTCCCTCGCCCTGTGATGATGCGTAACTCAGACGCACCAGTTTCGAGCGCAGCCTTCAGCGCGCGTTTGACCTGCACATACGCCTCCTCGACTTTCAGTCGATGAACGTCAACTTCCTGGGGCTGTGGATTAGGGTTATGGGCTGATACCCATGCAAATGAGTTAAAGCCAATTCAAGCACCCAACCGAGACCTACCACGGTAGTAGCGCCGTGCGGCCTTGGCGTGAAGTTCGGCAGCCGAGGTCTTTGCATCTTCAAGTTCGACTTCAAGGCGGAGGACGTCGAAAGGACGACGCTGTCGCCTTGCAACCTTTATCTCCTCCGAAATTCGATGAACTTCTTTGTCACGTTCGGTGGCTTGCTTCCGCAGATCGTCGGCCTTCGCCACGATGGGAGCTTTTGCGTCCCCAGAGATGACGCTCTCGTCGACATGCGACTCCAGGTCATCATCTGGAACGCCTGTCTGCATAGCTTCTGCGAATGACGGAGGCGGCGAACGACTGGCGCCTCCTGGGACCTCGTCCCTTGGGGTTGGTATGTTGGGTATATTATAGTCTGGTGGCATCATGAGACCACTTGTCGACGGTTCAGGGAAGGAGACTGGGGGACCAGATGGCGACTGGTCTGCCAGGGTGAGACGAATGGGCACAGATGGCTCGTTAGGAAGCTCTGCGAGCGGCTGATCCCCGACATCGTACACCCTGATGGGCGGAAGTCCTGGTGTATGAGTCATGGCCAACGCTTTCATACTCTCCGGAGTCGTCAACCCGGAGTGCACGCGTGGTCTGTCGTCGTCGTCTAGTGGACGTGAGAGTGATACTGGGTCGTTCACAGGAGTTGTAAGGCCCGAATGGATGCTAGGAGCATCTATGTCGTCCGCATTGTAGCGTACACCAGTATTTGGCGGTACTGTCTGGCGACGGGGATCGATATCGATAAGGTCGTGGCTGTCGGATATGGAGGGAAGAGGATCGATATAAGAGAGTTCAGAGGGCGAGCGAGGTAGAGGTTGATTGGTGGGGGACAGAATGAGCCTAGAGCTGTGATCTGAGAGAGCAGGAGACTCGGCAGTCGCAGTCTGCTCCGAGATGGAGACAGTTTGCTCTGTGACGGTCGAGTACTGGTCAAATTGGCCAGGTACAGGGTGTGTAGTCGGACGGAGGACAGGTGAAGGTGGCGGGGGCATACGTGCTGTGGTTGTACGCGAGCCTGCGGTGGAGACAGATCCAAACCGCACTCGAGAGGACCGAGAGCGGGGAGACAAGATTCTTCTCCAGAGCCGACGAAAGCGTCGATCAGCAGATACTTCGACGGCGACGTCTGAGAGTAGCATGCCAAGACCTGACCAGAGCACGATGATCACCATGCGAGACATAGACTGGGTGTAGAAGTAGTCGACAACGAGCCTGAAAACGAATGCGACGTAGGGGTCCATAGAGGTAGGGTATTTGGCGAGGAAGTGATTGAGCACGACACCCTCCCAGATCCCCACGATAACATGGGCACGATATGTCTCATGGGCGACGGTGTCGACGATGGCACGCATGCCAAGGCCTACGCCAACGGCAATAAGGCTGTCCATCGCCGTGCATACGAAAAGTGTCGGTGTAAGACAAAGCTCGAGTGGAGGTCGCCGTCTGAGGCCAAGATGGAAGCCGTGGGAAACCGTGGTGATCTGCACATTGCTCCGAGCCCACTCAAGCGCTCACCCGCCGTCTTTCACCGCTACCACGACCATAAAGGCCCCCGTGCTGGACATACAATCTTCATGGTAGCCGTACCGCATCTGCTGGTGGTCGGCCTCGGCAATGCGCCCTATCCGATGACGCGACACAGGTGAGCCCGACCGCGTGCGTTCGGTTCGAGATACTGAAGAAGAGCAAGTGTCGGACATCTCATTCTGGACTCGTTGGCTGCCCGTTCAGGCGTGCAATACGCGTCGCGGAGGGATATGAAGGGGTTCTCTTCCGACACCATGCTGGAGGCAGGGAGTGACAGAGTCAGTTTGACGCTGTATAAACCGAGTGCGTCTCAAGTCTCGCGTCTGTCCCCAATCTAAAAAAAATCCCGGTATGTTAGAAGCGTTGATGAATATCACCGGGCCATGTGTGTCTGCTGCTTTGCGAAGTACAGGCACCGCACCGTCCTCGATGATCGTCATCCACGATTCGCTGTCACACAAACCTGGAGCAATTTCCCCGAAGTTCGGGGGATCCGCGAACGGACACAACGGTGTGCGGAGCATCATCTCCGCCCTTGGTGGCAACGCGGAGTTCCACCGTTTACGCATCGGAATTGGACGTGAAGATGGGGACGTGGTCAACTACGTGCTTGGCCCGCTCTCTGCTCACGAGCGGGAGTTCTGGAGCGAGAATGGGCAAGGCACGCAGCTCATCTGGAATGCCTTAGTGAAGATTTCAGGAAGCATAACAAAGGCTCGATGAAAGCCTTCCAGCGGAGGTACGATAGGTCTATCTCTGGTGTATCGCTAATGAATATAACATGACCAGATCACGAGTCACTCACTGGGCGATACGTCCTTCGACGACCGAATGACCATCTGGCTGTCTCTTCGCTGGTGGAACCTTTTGTGATGCTCAAGCGCGGACGGCCCGCTTCTTGCTCTCCTGCCCTACATGTCTTCTGCTGCATGTGGCAGCGTATAGGAACATCACTGCTTCTCTCGCTGGAACAAATACGGTCAAACAGCGCGAATAGCTCTCTCTGGCAGTCACGCGCCGCTCTCCTCGTATCATCCGCTGGTCTTCGAGTCTTCTCCTCGACTTTGCATGTGCTCACCTCGTACGAATGTGTGCAATAAACCCGTCCGCCTACCAGAGATAGCCATGTGTCCCGGATGACGTTACACGAAGGATACATAAAGGTGCGGATAAGCATCGGTATACGCTGGTCTGGAAGTTTGGTCCTGCGCACCATGCCAGCTACCATCCTCAGCACTTTGTCTCGCCTTTGCCTCTTGGCAGCGGCCGGCTCGTCATGGATCGCTTTGGTCGAAGCTCAGCCTTCGCCTAAAGTGCAGAAGGGTATCACAGCGGCTATCAAAGCCGCTGCGAATACGACTTCGGACATCGACTACACTCAATTCGTGAATGTCTTCATCGGTACCGACAATTTTGGTGATGTCTGGTCAGTCGGGCACGTGCTTCATGCCGCTGGTATTGACTGTTGGTCTTTTAGCCCGGGGGCGTCGATACCATTTGGCATGGTAGGGTTCTTCCTAATGTATGTTGTGTCATAGGCTTGACTTCTGTCGAATGTAGGTCAAGATCACGACAGACTTTACGGGATATGCGCCAGCGGGTATGCACAGTCGCAATGAGTATCATCGTGTTGCCTGACTTTCAATTTCTCCAGGCTATGTCACAGACAACACCCAATTCGTCCGAGGTCTTAGTCCGATGCACGACAGCGGGACGGGAGCGTCTTCAGGTATACTTCTTCTCGTTATGAAGGTCGCCACATCACTCACTTTCTTGCGCAGGCTCATACGGCAACTTCGAGATTATGCCTGTGTTATGCCCAGACGGCTTCGACTCCTGCACGACGAGTTTAGACGCTCGCCAGCGGTTGCGAAAGAACAACACCGATGTCAGTGGTGAACATTATGCCGCCATGCTTGACAACTCATTTCCTGGCGAATACAGGAAGCCTCTCCTGGCCATTTCGCTTTGACTCTCGACAATAACATCAAAATGGAAGCCACATCGACACGCCGCGCTGGCTTGGAACGCTTCACATTCCCCAAGAAGTCGAAACCTTTCTTCGTCTTGGATCTCGCGAATGATCTTCCGAACTCGTTTGCGGGCGGTGTTATGGACATCGACGCCGAGAACGGTAGAATCACAATGAGCGGACAGTGGGGTTCAAGGTAACATATCTCGTTGTGGGTTTTGACGATGGCTCATGTTCATACAGTTGGGGTCCTGGACAATTCAACTATCAGGCCTTCGCGTGCTACGACCTGAATAATGGCGGCAACCAGACTCTGGACGAGTACGGCATCTGGACGGCAGACATGTACGTTAGCCTGTGTCTCTTCGTTGTGCTGTGGGCTCATGTTCATCCTCAGATATGGTCTTGATGCCAAAGGTCTTGGAGTGACTCACTTCAACCACACCCGCGACTTCATTGGTGGCGCCACCCAGTCTGGCGCGCTCTTCTCGTTTAAGAACGATCCCCAGACAGTTATTGTTCGACTCGGCATATCGTTCAAATCCGTCGAGCAGGCGTGTTCTAATGCTGAGAACGAGATTGGAACTTCAACCTTCGAGGATATCGTCGCGCAGTCGAAGGCCCTGTGGAACGACAAGCTGAGCCGCATTGAGCTGGACCTCGCCAACACTCCGCGAAACGTCACAGAGATGTTCTATTCCTCGTTCTACCGCTCTTTCCTCACCCCGGTATGTCGTTCTCCAGTGACATTGTGACTAACGCTCATCTCCTTCCAGAACAATGCTACAGACGAGACTCAAGGACCGTTCGCAGACACAACTTCGTTCTACTTCGACTCGTTGTATTGCAGGTACGCTTGAATTGACCTGCGTCTGATATCTGTTCCTGACATTTTGTAGCTGGGACACCTTCCGTACCTTCTACCCACTGCTGTCTCTGACTTCGCCGGTCGAGTTCGCCCAGATCGTCGACAACTACATTGACGCATTCCGGAAGAACGGCTGGATGCCCGAGTGCCGCGCGAACCACCTGCCTGGATGGACGCAAGGAGGTGCGTGCGCTTGTGCAGTGCGCCTGACGCCTTCACTGACAGCATGCCACAGGCTCGAGCGGAGATGTCATTGTCGGACATTTCGCCATGACATATCACGACGAGGCAGCCGCTCTCGGCATTGATATCGAAGAATTGTATTCCGCGCTGCTTGCAGACGCGCAGAACACGCCGGTGAACTGGGACATCCAAGGTCGTCAGGCAGCAGTATACAAGTGCGTTCCACGCGAGTCCGCTGCGTCGTGCAGTGACTGACCACTCCGTAGTCAATATGGTTATGTTCCTTTTGCTGCATTTGACGTGTCAAGCGTCGGCAGGCAGACGCGGGAGGGTAGCCGGACTCTCGAGGTTTGTCCCACAACCTCATGTGTGAGGTCGCTTTATTGACTTGATGCTGTTGTTGTGCAGTACGCCTTTGAAGACTTCGCCATCCGTCAAGTAGCTTTGCTTCTCAACAAGACAGAAGATGTCAACACATTCACTCAACGCGCGCTGGTAGGTGCAATCCTTCACATCTGCGGCTGCGATGTTAATTGCATACCAGAATTACCGGAACGTGTGGGATGCAAGCGTCAAAAACGATGGATTCCAAGGTAAGTGTCGGCCGCCCCGGTCTGATTCGTCATATTCACCAGAAGCAGGCTTTGCCCAGAAGCGCTTCATGAATGGCAGCTTCGCGTTCACCAACCCTACCTGGTGCAGCCCTGCGGACAACGTGAGCCGCGAATGCTCCCTCCAGCCGGATAACGAAATCGGCTTTTACGAGTCGTCCTCGTGGGAGTACAGTTGGTGCGTTATTCGATTATATCTGGCATCGGCCGTCGCCTGCACGGTTCTCACATGCGTGCAGGTTCGTGCCGCACGATACTGCCCACCTTATCGAGCTCATGGGCGGGAATGTACGTCGGCAAGTGTGCCCCACATGTCGATCTCGCTGACTTTTTACCTTAGGACACTTTCCTGAAGCGTCTGGACCACTTCTTTGAGGTGACTCTATTAGGTTCCGAAGACTTGTCGGGCACAGGCACTGATCTAATCTTCATCCCAGGCTGGTTACTACGAAGCGGGCAATGAGCCGTCCTTCCAGGTATTGATGCCCGCGCAGATGATTACACGGTGTGCTAACATAACCGGCAGACCCCCATCGGCTACCACTACGCCAACCACCCAACTCGGTCTGTCGACCGTGTGCGAGATGTCGTGTTCTCCAATTTCGACATAAGTGAGCCGTCATGTACGAGTCCCCGACTTTGGCTGACTGTGGTTCCATTAGCGCCTGCTGGAATTCCTGGAAACGATGACCAAGCTGCCATGGCCACATTGCTGTCATTCCATCTCCTCGGTCTCTACCCTGGTATGTCATTCCCTCCGGTGTATACTCAGTGCACTTAGCTAGTATTCCCAGTGCCCGGCTCCACACAACTCCTCGTCCTCTCGCCCTTCACGCCGAAGTATACCGTCCACAACAACTTCTTGAACATCAGTACGACCGTAACGGTGGCGGGCTTCGACTCGCGTTCCGTGCAGCAGACGATACCGAAGAAAGCTGCGGCGTACGTGAAGAGCGTAACTATCAACGGAAAGCAGACGGCCTCCCGCTGCCACATCGACTTCTATGACATCTTCAAGACCGGAGGAAATGTGACCATTGAGGTCACCAACGACGCCGATTCGGTAGATGACTGTGACGGGTCGCTGCCCGAGTCCCTATCTACAGGAGGCTTCAATGTCGCGCGATGATCACCGATTTATGATGTCAATATTTTAGACTGCACCCTATCTCGACACCCTTACACTAGAACCTATCGCGATCGTTTTTACTTTTATTGAGCTTGGACACTGAGCGACGCGGCTTGCGGCGGCGACGCTTCAGTCCTATGGGCCCGATCGGATCGCCCAAAGGAACGCCGGCTGGGTACGCGGGCGCTCTATGATTTTACCGTGATTTAGGCTTTTTATGGAAAATGATCTTCGGGGCCCGGGGCACGATCAGTTGTACGATGCCCGAGCCTCAAGATGAACATGGACGACCACAACTCGGGCCGCCTTCTCGGAGACGAGAACGGCCGCAGCAAGTACTGTCGGACGAAATGCAAGCGTTTTTTTTCATCGTCGACGAGTTGTTATTGGCTAACAGCGGGCTGGAAAGCTCTTCACAGACCGGCCCCTTAGTCACTAAAAAGCGTTTGCAGACAAACTTTGCACGCATTCGTGCTGGTCCAGTGGCCTTGTTCTCTTTTGCGAGCGTGCATGCTGGCAGTTGAGATCGGACGCTATGTACGTCCATGGTGAATAGAACAACCGTACCCTAGCGTACCATATAGCTGCGCCTTGTGGTTCTCGGGCATGCCGCAGCCTACTACGAAGCATAATATCCCGGTGCGACGGCAAACCTCGTTGATGGGGGCCTGGACGGCGTACGCGTCCCCCGCAAGGTACATATTAAAACCCCAGCAAAAGTTAGCAGTTGCTCCTTACAAAACTGTTCTCCTCGCAACACACCTCACAACGCGTCTCGTTTTCGTTTAATAAGGTCATGGCTGTCGCTGCAGGATCATTGATTCTCGTAAGTCAAGTCCTTCGAATATTGCGGCGTGACGCTGATCAAACGCCTTCTTCAGGTCACTGGAGTATCGGGCTTTCTTGGAGCTCACGTCGTCCACCAGCTCCTCGCAGCCGGATACCGTGTCAGAGGGTGTGTAGCCACTCGCGCGTGCGAGCAGAACACCCGCTTACTATGTATACTCGCGCAGTACTGCCCGCTCCAAGAAGGTCGCATTTGTCCAGAGCCAATACACCTCATACGGCGACAAGGTCGAGATCATAGCCATCGATGACCTCATTAACGGAGACTACACTGCCGCTTTGAAGGGTGCCGCGGCTGTCATTCACGTCGCGGCGCCTCTAGCTGGTCGGTCAACGACACACGAGGAGCAGGTCGACGTGAGTCTTTTGAGTTATTGAAATTATAAGAGTCACTGAGAGGCCTGTACATCCTCTTCCTAGGCTGCCGTAGAGGGCACCCGCAACATCCTTGCTCAGGGTCAACGCGCTGGTGTTACAATATTCTCGATTGTCAGCAGTATCATCACCGTCGCCGGCTCCGCTGGCCTTATGTCTAACACGCCACTCACCGACAAGAGTACGTTCATCCCTCGTCACCTTCGCCAAGCTCAGCTAAATGCGCCATCCAGCCTGGAATGATGTAACCCGCGAGGCGGCAATGGACCCCAAGGCAAACATGTTCACTGTGTACGCTGCGGAGAAGATCCTCGCTGAGAAGGCAGCCTGGGAGTTCGCCGACAAGTACCCGGAGATGGAGATCGCTACTGTCAACCCTCCGTTCTTCGTCGGCCCCATGGCTCCCGAGTGGGCTTCACCGGAACCCTCGCTCAGCGCGTTGTCTACAAACTTCTTCCTGTACGACCTCCTGCGCCCTTCAGGCCCACAGCAGCTGGGACCTGCCACCATTGATGTTCGCGACGTCGCCACAGCGCTCATACTCTCTCTCAACGCACCTCCAACGAGCAAAGTCGGTCGCAAGCGGTTCCTGCTGTCCGGTGAATGGTACGGAGCACGCGCAGCCGCAGAGTACCTTGCAGAAGTGCGCCCTGACCTGAGAGGCCGCTTGTCTGAGGCGGCGAAGAACGCGGGACCGAAAAAGAAGAGCAACATTGACACGTCCCGTGCTGAGGAGGTGCTTGGCCTCAAGTTCACGGACTGGCACAAGACCGTGCTCGACGGCATCGAGAGCCTCCTTGAGCTGGAGCAGGATTGGAAGAACCAGGGCTGGGTACCTCCTAATTAGGACATGTCATTGACAAAAGCCTTCAAGGGGCACCTAATACGATAAGGAGTCAGTAGAATCGCTTGTACTCACTAGATAATAGACACTTGCTCTCCAGAAGGAACTTTTAATATTTACGACGTACACCTCCGGAATTTCCATATTTTTCAAAATATGAGAAATTGCAATCCTGGACGTGGAGAATAGTTGTGCTCCACGATTGTCTTCTCTCGAGACCGTAGGGTGCGAAATCCCGAGCTTTCAGTATTCGTCGCTGCAAGCCTTTCACTGGTGAACGGGAAGCGCGAGCCCATTTGAAGACGCCCTTCTCCCACCACTTCGTCTCCAAATTTCCTCAAAATTTTCATTTAAATTACCCCTGATTTTTACGCAAAACGCCTTGCATACAACTTGCCATCGCAGCCTTCGAAGGACTACGCTAACGAGTACTCACTGAAAGCCTCCGGGCACCTGATGATTGGCGCCCTAAGCTAAGCGCCTTTTTTGATCGATCAATGATCGTCGGGGCTCGGGGCGCGATCAAAGTTTTGTGCGATGCCCGACTCCTTTGTTTTACACAGTCGTCTACAACCTGATCAGTCTTTCGACAACGAGACCTCCGGTGTAGCGGCATGCAGCCTAGCTCGACGCAAATGTGTGTGAGTTCTTTGTCATCCTTCGCACGCAGAGAAATGACGCGCAACGCTTGATCTATGCAGCTCGCGAAACCTTCAAGACCGACCTGTGCTTACAAATCGTTGCGCAAGCAAACCTTGCATAAATCCGTGTTGGTCCAGTGGCGTCGTCCTCCTATGTTGTTAGCGTCCCCATTAGTCATCAAGAGCGGCCGCTATTCTGCGGTCATGCTTGGTGGTACGCCGCACTAGCTGGTTCGGGGCACTCTGACATTGCAGGTCGGGCTTGCAAACACTGCGAGGGGCGATGGCGTACGCGTCCGTCCCTGAGAGGTATAAAAGCCCTACAGGGATCGGTGGGTGCTCTTCACAAAACTCCCAGCCTTCTCCTTCTTCGACATACAACCCCCTTCCCACCTCAACTCGCCTTTTCTCGATAAGACCATGACTGTCCCAGCCGGATCGTTGATTCTTGTGAGTCGCCCCCTGCGATCGTTGAGGCCCGACGCTGACCGGTTGTCTTCTCCAGGTTACTGGCGTCTCAGGCTTCCTCGGGGCCCATGTCGTGCATCAGCTCCTCGCAGCCGGATACCGTGTAAGAGGGTAAGCTGCTTTTTGCGCTTCTCAACGCGATATTTTACTCATTCCGCCCGCTTGTGCAGTACCGCTCGCTCGTCAAAGGTCGCGTTTGTGCAGAGCCAATACACTGCATACGGCGACAAGGTTGAGATTGTAGCGATCGATGACCTCATCCATGGGGACTACACCGCTGCTTTGAAGGGTGTCGCGGCTGTCATCCATGTCGCGGCCCCTCTCGCTGGTCGGTCGGCGACACATGAGGAGCAACTTGACGTGAGTTTTGATACTTTCAACTAGCAGAATGATCATTAACGGCTGTGTGTGTCCCCAGGCCGCCGTGGAGGGTACTCGTAACATCCTCGCTCAGGGTCAACGTGCTGGAATCACACTCTTCTCAATTGTCAGCAGCATCATCGCTGTCGGCAACTTGGAGGGTCTCTTGTCCGACACTCCGCTTACCGACAAGAGTACGTTCATACCTCGTTGTATCATTCACACTCAACTGACTCTGTTTTGCAGCTTGGAATGAGGTATCCCGCGAGGAAGCACTTAAGCCCGATGCACACCCCTTCATCGTGTACGCGGCCGAGAAGATCCTCGCCGAGAAGGCGGTCTGGGAGTTCGTCGAGAAGTACCCGGAGATGGACGTCGCCACTGTCAACCCTCCGTTCTTCGTCGGCCCCATGGCGCCCGAGTGGGCCTCGCCGGAGCCTGCGCTCAGCGCGCTCTCCACCAACTACTTCCTGTACGACCTCCTGCGCCGCTCCGGCCCAGATCAGGTGTCGCCCGCCACCATCGACGTCCGCGACGTCGCCACCTCGCTCGTGCTCTCGCTCAACGCGCCCCCAACGAGCGAGGTCGGCCGCAAGCGGTTCCCGCTCTCGGGCGAGTGGTACGGATCGCGCGCGGCTGTGGACTACATCGCGGAGGTGCGCCCTGAGCTGAAGGGCCGCCTTTCGGAGGCCGCGAAGAGCGCCGGCCCGGTGAAGAAGAGCAACATCGACCTGTCTCGTGCTGAAGAGGTTCTTGGGTTCAAGTCCACGGACTGGCACAAGACCGTGCTCGACGGCGTAGAGAGCCTCCTCGAGCTGGAGCAAAACTGGAAGAACCAGGGCTGGGTTCCCCCTAATTAGAGTATAGTACTTACCAAAACCCGCAAGGGACATAGACTACGATGGTTTGGAATCTAACATAGCAGTTGTATTCTAATGTCGACGTTACCAAAACCTTTGGAATCCGCATATCGCGTTTGAAAATTCATTCAGAATGCTATACCCGCTCCTCGTTCAGCTTTATTCCAGCAGAACTAGCTAGCGTGCGTTCAGGGTTCAAATTCCGTGACCTATGACCGTGCTCCGTGCCACGTCCACCAATGCGAGGAGATGGACCTTCCTTCTCAACTCAAAACATAGAGCTCGTTTCATCACATAATAATTTGGCAAATCCTGTCGATAATGTCGATGCGACAGTTCTGCAACCCTCTACCCTCATCTACATACTAACCCCACCAGTGGCTTCGAGAACTGGTCTAGATTGTGGCGAAGCGTGCAACCGTTTGCAAGAAGAATTGGCACGTGTTTTTGTGCGTCGACGCGTCATAGACGTCTCGAGGAAAAATATTTCGTGTGGGCTAAAGCCGGCGTGTCGATATCGACGGTGCAGGTATGACAGCGTATGCCCGTTGCACACTTCGAGATTCAAGACGAATATCTGACTCCCGAGTCCCGACCACAGCGGGAAATTCCTGGCGGTTATGCCTCCAAAATAGACATTTTTGATGGTCCGCATCGGGCAGGCCGAATCGATAGGTTTGCCATGCCCGAGGCTGCATACGCTCACACCTCTTCGAGTCCTTCCACAAGCTCTGCGACGTCAGTGCCAGGGCATCTTTGTCATCCGCCGCCCTTCAAGCTTCAAAAACGACATTGATCATGGATGAACACTCTAGACGTCGGTGATAGCAAGCTCGCGAGCTCGGGCATCCCCTGTTCGACCACCATGCCCGTCATTTGCTCGAGATAACCTTGCAAGCTTGTCGTCACTGCTACGACGGCTAGTATAGTGGGTCATGACTAGGACTGCGTATCCCGGTTCGACGGCGATCGTCTTTCATGCGGGCCTGGGAGCAGTTTCTGCCCGCATTGCTCGCATAATACGGGAGGGCGTGTGTCGTTCGCCCTGACTTCAAGTTCGACACTCTATAAAAATGTGAGGCCCAGTTCGTGGGCCTCCAGCACACATTCCCCTCATCTCCCAACTTGAAACCACAAATCGTTCTGTCTACCATTCCAACGCCATGCCCGTTACAGCTGGATCTCTGATTCTTGTAAGCCCTTGGACTAGTCACTGCTATCTCCTCCCAGACTGATTGTGCCTGCCCTTGTAGGTCACTGGCGTGTCGGGATTCCTGGGCGCACACATCGTTCACCAGCTGCTCAGCGCAGGGTACCGTGTCAGAGGGTCAGTTACGCGTTTTTGCCCGAGCCGCATCTTTGCTTACGCTTCCCTTTTCAGAACGGCGCGGTCGAAAAAGGTCGCATTCGTCCAAGGACGATACACCGCGTACGGCAAGAATGTCGAGATCGTCGCTATCGACGACCTCATAAACGGAGACTATACCGCCGCTTTGAAGGGTGTCTCGGCTGTTATACATGCCGCAGCCCCTCTTGCCGGACGGTCAGCAACGCACGAGGAACAGCTGGATGTGTGTAGTCATTAATGCCGCTGATAGTGACGTGCTTGCTGACTCGCGTTGAAGGCTGCTATTGAGGGCACCCGCAATATCCTCGCGCAAGGTCACAAGCTTGGCGTAAAGCATTTCTCTATCGTCAGCAGCATTGTCGCCGTCGCGGACGTCCCTACTCTCGTGTCTGGCAAGAAGCTTACGGACAAAGGTGTGCAATAATATGGACCGTGCTTCGCTGCCGTCACTAATGTGAATTTACAGACTGGAACCCTGTGACCCGCGCGCAGGCACTTGACCCCACGGCCAACGCGTTCGTAGTCTACGGTGCGGAGAAAACCCTAGCCGAGCAGGCTGTCTGGGAATTCGTAGACAAGCACCCCGACATGGACGTCGCCACCGTCAACCCGCCCTTCTTCATCGGCCCCATGGCGCCCGAGTGGGCCGCCACCGAGCCCGGCATCTCCGCCCTCAGCACGGACGCGTACCTGTACGACCTCCTGCGCCCCTCCGGCCCCGCGCAGGGCCTCCCGTCCACCATCGACGTGCGCGACGTCGCGCGCGCACTCGTGCTCTTGCTCACCGCGCCCCCGGCCTCTGAAGTCGGCCGCAAGCGGCTGCTGCTGAGTGGGGAGTGGTACGGCCCGCGAGCGGCGGCGGCGTACGTCGCGGAGGCGCGCCCCGAGCTGAAGGGGCGCATTTCGGAGGCCTCGAAGAACGCGGGCCCGACTGTGGACAGCGCCGTTGACACGTCGCGCGCGGAGGAGTTGCTTGGCATTACATTCACAGATTGGCACAAGACTGTTCTCGACGGCGTGGACAGCTTGCTCGCGCTTGAAGCGTCTTGGAAGAGCCAAGGATGGGTGCCGCCAAACTAGATGCCAACAGTGCAAATAATACGGACAGTTACTAGGCATAACTAGACAGAGTCTCCAGATTTAGTGTACTGTTCAATGACATTTATCCAGGATACACACTACTTGTTCAACGTGTCGAACGGTGCTGACAACTGAAAGTGCACGTCGGACGGTAAGAGGATCTGTTTGGATGTTGACTCGGCGCCAGAGAAAGTCTCACGATCTAACTTGATGCGGAATCACACTCCACTGTCGCCTTTTCTCTCTCGCCCACTCCACGCTGAGGGTTACCCCCTTCATGACCTCGCTCTGCTAGTCTCTTCCTCGTTCTACCATCGAAAAGTCGCACTGCGACTCAACTGTCCTTTCAAAGCCAGTCTCATCGATAGAACTTAGAAACAGGTGAGCATCGGCGCACCGTGTTCCGGCGCGTGTTCGTGGTGTAGTTTTGATATCTTAGGGCACATCGTCCAAGTTGTCAACGTGCGTTCTGTCAGGTCCATGCTTGCAGGGTTGAACGTGCGGAGATGTGTGGTGATAAAGAGAGCGCTGTTGGACCATCCTCGCCAAGCTGTCCTTTTCAGGCGCACCGGAACTGGCGACTTAAAGGACGACCTCGACCTGACACTGTGCCCTCTCCTTTCTTGCAGGTACACGCTTTGAGAGCGTTCTGAAGCACATACGATGTCGACCACCTCAGCAACGACGATCTCGCTGTCCGTAACCTCCGCCCAGCCTCGGCACAAGCGGCGGTTGACGACCTCATACGCTGGCAAGCACCACATTCGTTCCCTCTGTCAACCCCTCCCTTCGTCCATAGAGGCCCTCGATCTATCCCCTACACCCGCACAAGTGCTCGCAACTATCCGTCTGCAGGTCCTGTCGTACCTCGCCGACCTCGAGACACGCCTCTCCCTCTTCGAGTCGCCTATCTCGGCGGAGTCGCTGAAGAGCAAGGGCGAGTCTACAGTCGAGGAGGCACGAGCATGGGCGCGCACGGGTCTCGAGATGCTTGCGCGCATACGCTCCGACGTGTCCGCGCATCTCCCGGAGCTACATCTGGAGACGGTGCCCAGTATGGAGGAGTTTGTGAAGTCGCACATGCCCGACGCGCCAAGCCTGGACGACATGCGCGCCCGCCTGCCAGACCTGCCCGAAGCCATCCGCTCGCGGCTTCCCGACATCACCATGTCTGACATGCGCTCGCGCTTGGACGACGTCCGCTCCAGCCTGTCCGACATCGACTTCAACAGCCCGCTCGAGTACATTCCTACCCTCTCGGAACACCTACAGACCCTCCAATCGCACTTGTCCTCCTTCGATCTCCCGCAGAGCTTCTCCGACTCGTTTGCGATGTTCACGGACAACAGCACGCTCGGCGAGCTCTTGGAGCGCGTCCTGGCGTCCGACTTCATCTCGGGGATGTCTTCCGATATGCGGGGCGGCGAGGACATGCTGGAAAGGGCCGCGATCGATGTCGGCCAGGCGATCAGGCGGTCACTAAACGGCTCGCGCCTTATATACTACGCGGACCTTCCAAAAAGGTGGCGCAACAACCGCTTTGTGGCGGGGGGATACCGGTGAGTACCATGCTCTATCTGCCATGCCACCAGAATGAGACGTACGAGCATACAGATTTATCCCTCTCCGCCAATGGCCCCGGATTCTCTTGTCTCTCTTCTCACTGCACAACGAGACACGTGAGTCCTCCCTTGCGCCCGCTTGGCACCTCACTGAATTAAATCGTTGCGACAGTGAATATACACACGCATCTGATACCCTTCATCGTCTGGTCGTTCAACCTCATACCCGTCTCGCCCGCCGCGGCCGCGTCCGCGGGGCTGCCCGAGCTCGCGTTCACCGTGTTCGCGCTCGTGTGCCTCTTCTGCAGCGCGGTGTACCACACCATGGCCGGGTGCGCGCATCCGACGGGCATGGAGATCTGCTCGCGCGTGGACTACGTGGGCATTGGCTGGCTCATCAGCGCGAGCGTCGGGACCGTCGTGTATTACGGGTTCGAGGACCATGAGGATGCGCGCAACTGGTTCCTCGTTGCGTGTGGCCTCATGGGCGTGCTTGGGAGCATATTGCCGTTCATGCAGTGGTTCAACGACCACAAGTATCGCGTAAGTCGCCGTCGGCTGCTCATGAACGTAGGATTGACGGGTTTGCTGTAGACCTGGCGAATTGTGTTCTTCCTCGGCATGGTGTGCACGTCTCTCGCGCCCATGGCCTACCTCGGATACCTCTTCTCAATGCCGACCATGCTGGCGTTCATTGGTGCGCACTAGCTCGTCTCCACTTCACTATTGATCTTATTTCACCTATAGAGCCGGTGTTCCCATCCATCCTCGCGTACACCGCGGGGCTCGTGTTCTACGCGACCCACTTCCCGGAGTGCGTGCTCAACAGGCCGGGCGAGGCGCACTGGCTCGACTGGCTCGGTGGCGGCTCGCACGCGATCTGGCATGTCTGCATCGTGATCGCGATCAGCCTGCACCGGCGCGCGATGGACCAGATGAAGCTCGGGGTCGGCGCTGTCTAGCGAGCGGATGTTTGGTTTGTGGCGCGATACAGTTACCCTTTTCCTGGGCTTAGTTTTGGTCTCCCCTTCAAAGGAGTAATGGAAGGATTACGACGATGGGCGTGCGGCCACGTCGCGTGATTGTATATTATATTACGTTCCGTGGACGCATACCCCCTCATGACGGTTTGGAGTACTGCTGGTTGCAGGCTCCCGGCCAATACATGGCATTCCTTCCATAGAAATACAGTATGTCACTTATGAATAATTTCAATCTTTTGTGTAATGTTTGCATTCGGCTCTCTGAAATGTTTGGTTGCGCGAAGCTACGGACTAAACGCGAATCTGATTGAAGGGTTCCGTGTAGTGCAACTTCTACTAGTGAGGGGTCAGGCCCTTGGCCTTCCAATCCTCCTCCAGCCGGAGCAGAGAGTCGACAGCATCGAGCACAGTCGTCTTCCAGTGAGTTGGTTCGATCCCCAAGACCTCTCTCGCCCTGGAGTTGTCCAGCAGGCTCTTCGGCACGGGTCCCCCGTGCCGCCACACCTTCGAGATACGGCCCTCCAGCTCTGGGTGGACCTCCGCGATGTAGGCTGCCGCCTCCGCCGGGCTGAACCACTCGCCGCCCAGCATGATGCGCTTGCGCCCGACTTGCGAGGTGGGCGGCGCGCGTAGGGCGGCGACCAGTGCGCGCGCGACGTCCCGCACGTCGACCCAGCCGGGGGAGCGCGGGAGGGGGCCGTCGGGACGGATGAGGTTGTACAAGATGGCGTTTGTGCTGAGGGCGGAGAGTGAGGCGTCTGGAACTGTGAAGCCGGGCGCAAAGGGGCCGTAGAAGAATGGGGGGTTCACTGTGCTCAAGGGTCAGTGTGCATGCGGCGAATGACATTGTAACGTAACGTAACATACAGGACGTGACCTCGACATGTGGATGCTTGTCGGCAAATTCCCACACCGCTTTCTCGGCGAGGATTTTTTCGACAGCGTACACGAGGTAATCGTTGCCGTCGGGACCAAGTGCTTGTTCTTTGGTCAGCGGGTTCCATTCTGCGGACACGTCAAGGTCAACGTGATGTGGCGAGAGCGGTTGAACAGTCGTTGAAGCGTACCTTGATCATTGAACGGAATCCCTTGCGAGACACGGATCTTCAGGTCTCCCAGCGCCGCAATGCTGCTGATATACACGAGATTCGTGATCCCAATGGCCTCGGCCTGGCGGAAGATATTCAAGCTTCCCTCGACGGCTAACTGAAATATAGCGTTATTGGCTCGTACAATATAAAATCAGCCTGAGGGGCATACAGCTTACATCTATAGCTTGCTCGGGACGACTTTCCCTTCCGGGTAGCGGAGCGGCAAGATGAATGACACCCTCCACGCCTAAGCAACGAAGACAAGAACTCAGCGTTCACCGAAGCTTGGGACTGCGACCCGAGATACTTACCTTTGAGGGCCTCAGTGAAGTCACCGCCGATGAGATCATCGATACCAACGGCCTGGAATCTGTCGCCGTATTGTGTGTATCTTGCTTGAATTTGCGGCACTTTCGCGGAACGGACAGTCCTGTTATTGATTCCATTAACATAACTTTGACCATATGACGGGCCACCTCACCCCCTGACTCGGTACCCACTCTCCAGGAGCTGGTACGCGACGTGGGATCCGAGAAATCCGGAGACTCCAGTAACCTGTACAGCGCGTTGCTGTTGTTAGACGTTGCGGGAATAGGCAATTTCGAGCGCGCCACTCACCAGAATAACTGAGCCTACTGACATGCTGCCGCTTCTAATTGATGTGTTTTCAGTAGTGAGAGACTTTTGGAGCGGACTGAACTGCACTACCCAGTCAGTTGTCTAGAGCAGAGCTTATATGCACTGGCCAAACGCCCTATGAGGCGATATAGAGTTCGATCGCGCCCGCGTCGGGGGTCGGGATGAGCTAACGAAGGCTCGGTGTTACCAAACGCAGGCAAAGGTCGCCTTTGAGCTGTCGGAATATGGGGGCATCGTCGAAAGCGTGAGATGACGCATTCCTCGGTCACTCTCAGAACACCGTACGAATGACGAAGCAAGGTTGTTCGAGAAGAAGAGCAGACCTCAAATCAACATGAACTTGGCCGCTCGATTGAGGTCAACAATTGCATGCATGAAGCAGCCAGAGCCATACGAGGATCGACACAAGCTGACCTGCAAGTCGTGGGACGTCAAAATCGTACCGAGGATGTGAAATGAGCTTAGCGCACTACATTCGGTCACATACAACGTCGGTAATAAGACATATCTCGTCTCGGTCCCACACGGCAACTGTCCAGGTGGAGGAAACTTGATTTATTTGAGGGAGCATTGACATGCATAATAGCAGTTTTCGGTAGCTCACGGGGCGCGTCCGAGTAAAGCACGACGTCTCTTGCATCTCCGGGGAGAACAATCAACGATAATGGTGTTGTTCATGGTACCGGATTCGATGTCGCTTTACGTGGCATGATTTTTATAGAATGAAGAACTGGATACTTTGCGGTGTGCATGCCTCATTCCAAGCAACCTGCACGACCTGGTAGAGATGACATCAGATTGGGAGCTGAATGCGAGCCGAAGGATTGAAACACTACCTTGGGACCGTCTTCTTCTTCAACTACAAACATACTAGCGTGTGGGTCTATGAGAGTGAACCAGCTGAGCCCTAGCGGTGTTTCGCGGAACGGGAGACAGGCATCGAAAACCTCACGGAAAGAGACGATAGGAGGGGAACTTTTGGTTATGATCCGTGCCTCCGGGTGGTCATCTGCTGTGAGGGACTTGTATAGGTTGTGCGCAACGTCATAAGCATTGAGATCGGCGATGAATACAATGCCGATTATATGCCCGCCAGCTATGGCAAACGGCCGATCGGTTAGCGCCTCGTCGCACGATGCCTTGTGTGCCCACGAGTGCCATGGAATGATGAGTGGCGTGGGTGATTCTGGTTCTCGTTGGGAGTCGAAAACAAGCTGAAGTAGGCTGGCAACATGCATGATTAAAGGGGAGTGATCCACGCGCCACAGCATAACAGACGATGCAAGATGTGACCAGTGACTGCTTGCTGCCCTCCGGCGAGTTTCTACCGGTCCAATCTTGAAGTAGTCCTGGAAGCGGTAGACCGGCATCGACGGCGCCTGGAAAGAAGCGAGATGTGTGACTGGATCTTGGCTTCCTGAAGGTATGGAAAAGAGTTGGATACAAGATGGGAGCATGCCGGTCTCTGACTTGTAGAAATCCCATGTCAGGACGAAGGCAAAACCAGGTATGATGTGACCGGGTCGAGAGGAAACACCCTTTGATCCAAACACCTGTCCAGGAAGTTTAGTAAACATAGAAATGAAAAAATAAGGCCGGTCCCACTGAACCTTCTTTGTGATGCCGGAGGGCCAGTGATAGAGATAGCCCTGGTAACAAAAGCCTCGTGCGACTAGGCAAACTAGCAACCAATCGCCGCAAATGCGGATGGGATCCCTGTCAAATCTCCATATTCCTCCGCGTAGTTGTAGCGTCCATGTCAGTGTGCCGTCCGCGCGAGGCTTCAATTTAGGGTGAACCTGCCCGGTTGCAAGAGAAAGGAAGTGCACAAGACCCGTTTCATCGTCCCAGACGATGAGAAGATCCTGGGTTGGGTCGACCAGGTAGTCACTGAAGTCTACATCGACAGGCATAAGACGGAGCCGTTCGTTCTCGGGGACCGATATGGCCACCGACAGAATGCCGAGGGTTTTGTTACGACCCTTTGTGCATCCGACTAGTATGTCGTCAAAGGCGCGCCATTCTGGGGTTTCCCATCGATACTTCGAGAAGAGGGGTTCGAGGGGTGTGAGATCGACTGTCCTACCGGCTCTTGGATTTGGGTTCCGGTAGAATCTTTGGTTCCGCCGGAAACGCTCTAGTGCGTCGACGACATTGAGGCCTTTGCAATCGCGCTCGCCGTAGCCAGCGGCGCCAAGCTCGATGATGTACTGCAAAAGGGGACTTTCGTCGACGATCGCTCGAATTCTCGTACATGTCTGGCCGGTCTGACGTTAACAATCTTAACGAAAACAAAAGCGCAAAAGGGCTCACTCTGCGGGATCGCACCAGTGGAATATGTGGCAGACGAGCGAGGATATCGATGAGGAGTTCGGTCGAGAGATCAACGATGTAGCAAGGCGTCGGCTTGCGCGATGTGTCGATATCGATAACGGAAGTTTCCTGTGATTCAGACATTCTCGAAACCTCGAGTATCCGGTCCAAGGCAAACTTGATGAGCTATGGCGAGGTGTCGAGATTGGACGTGATAGTAAAGACGAAGGTAGGTCGACTTGGCGTGCAAAGGTCAAGATTGATGGATTTCAACGTAGAGAGCAGAGGCAAAGATAGATGGACATGAGGGAAGGAAGAAACTCTCACGGGACAGTGTTAAGGCGCTTAGGAGTATCTTCGGCAGAATGAATGGTTGCGCTTGTTCAAAGTATATCGAATGCCACTATACTATCCAGATACAAGTACGACTACAAAAGACCACAACAATCCAAGAAACTAAGGCGTGTGTTGGTTTCGTCGCGAGTGAATCGCGAGTACTTATCTCGAGGACCACGAAAAGGTCGACGACCGCCGCGCGACGAGCACAGACGACCGCCCTCCCCCGAG
>ALYI01003693.1:0-50802 GCA_001969225.1 Ceriporiopsis andreanae CBS 279.92 | reverse complement strand
CCCCGCGCGCTTGAAGCCGTCCGGCTCGCTGCTGTGCCCCGGGCGCGCGACCCAGCCGATGTTGTTGTCCGCGTAGAACGCGACGCGCGCCTCGCGCTCGTCCTCCGAGATGAGCTGCAGCCCGTCGTCGTGCACGAAGATGGACGACGTCCCGCCTTGGCGCGCGTAGGTCTGCATCGCCTTCTTGAGCGAGTAGACGGAGGGGGCGCTGCAGGAGCAATTGCAATTAGTGGCTGGAGTCAGGTAGCGCCATGGGATGCTTACATCGTCTCCTTCAAGCTCTCCTTGTACACAGGCATCTCGATAGAGATGTGCGGGAGGTTGGAGTCGATGATCGAGTTGGGCTGGGGCTTGACCGCGGAGTAGTACTTCGAGTTCTGGTGGTACTGTGCGACGGGGCCGATGCTGAGATGCCTGTGAGCACTTTCCGCGGCGCCAAGAAGTGAATGGGACGTACATCATAGTCAAATTACCGAACATCTGCAAGCAGAAGAACTGCACGACAGTCAAGTCAGCTCAGTACCTCGACCGATGCCACACGAAAAACTCACCAGAGAGATGCAAAACAAGAACGGCGCCGTAACGAGCAACGCGAACCGCGTATAGTCCCCATCCAACACATTCTCCTCAACCAAAATCGAGGTACCAGAGCCGACGAAGAAGACCGAAAGCGCAGCGGCGACGCCCGCGTAGAACGGCGCGAGCAGGCGCGTCGGCCTTTCTGACACGCCGCCCGCGGTCTTCTCCACATCGTCCTTCGACGACACGAAGTATCCAAGACCTAAACTGCACCCGCGCTTCTTCTTGCTCCCGTCCTGGCGCTTGCTGCTGCCGACCTTCTCCTCCACGATCGCCGCGACCTCCTTCTCGTCCAGCCCCCCACCACCATTACCCGCAGCGCCGGCGATGTCGGCAGACTTCTCGGCGAGGTTCACGTCGGACGCGGTGGTGGACGGCGCGACGGAGGAGAGCGACATGTATGCGGTGCGCTGGTTCCACACGAGCTTGATGAGCTTGTCCTCGAAGTCGCGGCAGGTGGGGATGATGTTGTCGAGGTCGTACGCCCACACGACGAGCACGCGCTCGTCCCGCTGCATCATCACAGTCCCAATCACACACATTGCACATTACGAAACCAAGGTAAGGTTAGCGTTCGATCGGCACCGTGAGAGGAGGGAATGGACGCACGATGAAAGCGCCGCACTGCTCCTTGTCCGCGCGCGGCAGCCAGCTCATGGTGTCGAGCACCTGGATGCGCGTGTCGTTGTCGACGAAGATCGCATCGGACTCGTCTTTCCTGTGAGCGAACATAGAGGGGATCAGCACGTGTCGCCCAGAAGACGGGAAGTTGCGAAGCCCAGGTCGCGAGGTGACGCCACACGGCTGCCATCCTTAGACGCAGATGCCTTCCGTAGACAGCGGCGGCTGTGCACAATACACTACGACGAATACAGTTCAGAGAGAGACTCACACAGCAGAGAGCGCGGCATGGATCGCCGCACTCCGGATCTTGACCGCGACGACGGGGTTGAGCACACGGACGGCGGCCTCGAACGGCTCGAGGTAGCGGGTTCTCGTAAGGGGAAGACGGCGGGAAAGTGGCCGTTGGACACGCGCAGGCAGACTCCGGCGTGCACGTTCTCCTCCGAGGGCTTGAACCAGGCTTCGCCTTGGGTCTGTGGCACACATACGCAGCTGGGTTAGCACACGAACTGGACACGGATGAGAGTATAGGTAGGGGAGAGCAGGCAGGGAGAGGAGAGTCGAGGCGGGGGTACGCACCTGCTTGAAAATATGATGCAGCAGGGCGTCGAACGCGTCGTAATCCATCTTGAGAAAGTGCAGAGAAAAGAGCGTGCGATGGAGGGGACGCGGGACGACGCGCAAGTGAACGAGGGACGGACCAACTCAAGGCTCAAGCAACGGGGAGCGGCCTTGGCGCATCCGTCCTGCGGCACGTCGCTTATAAGCAACCAGCCTGTGGGATGAATGGGCGACGTGCCTAGCCGCGGAAGCTCGCCCGATCCGTGTTGGATGGACGCCGCATAACGTCGAATATTGAATTGCTGGATTGTTGAATTGCAGAAATGCAGGAATGTATTGTGTGACTGTCGTCGCAGGTGCGTGCATCACCCAGCTCCGTTCTTGGGCATCACCCTGCTCTTTCGGCTGGAAGCCTGCCTGGGGGTGTCGACGCACCATATCGGGAATCCCATCAAAAACGCAGTTTGGTGGCTGCGCGAACGGCGACGGCAGAAGGAGAAGGGCCTTATCGGGCTGTGGCTGCCAGAACCTGTTGCGGGAATCAGCCAGGACCTGTTGCGGGAGTCGAGTCGAGGATGTTCCATTCCAGGGCCCCGCAGCCCATGCACACTGTATCACCAGCGCGGGCCCGCCATTCGCTGCGCGCCGTGACACGGGCTATCTGGCGAGCTGGCAGATCATCTCGCGTCGTGAACAAACGTTCCTTGTACACGTCCGGCTGTTGATGCGGACGAACACTCACCGCTATCCCGCCGGGTCCGTCAAGGTACTGATCGCGACTGTCTCGGCGTATGTCACGGAAATCTTTTGAATTCGTTGGAATACAAGCCCACTTCCCACACGCGAACACACTCAATAGGGCGATTGAAGTGTGGACGTTCGAACAGGGAACGCACGGCCCAGACTCGGCGACGCTTGGGCGCCCTCCGTGGACACCGCGACGTGCAGAAATGAACGCTAGCTCGAAGAACTGAAGAATTTTCATCTGTCGGTAGTCGCGCGCTCCGCGATAGGAGAGGGAGGGGAGGACGGCAGTCGCGAGGCGGGAGGGTGCACGAAGGATGCAGGGAACAGGGAACAGACGCAGATCGCATCGGGCCTCGCCTCAGTCTCAAACGCCGGGCCGTGGGAAAACCACGCGCCTGACCCGTGGGAAAGACATCTCGCGCTTTCTCGATTAAATTTTGCCTTCCTCGCCTCCATCTGAACGTCTGAACTCTCATTCCGGTATCCGCTTGGAAACTCGTGCTGAAACCAAGGACCGACCTGCGGGAATACCTGCATCTATCTGCACCGTCTAGAACTTGGAATCCGGATATCCAGATACATCTGTCAGTAGCGGTGACGCCAACAGCCCGTCGAAGCCTGCAGGTGACGCCAACAGCCAGTCGCAGGCCGTTCCGCTGCATGCGGCCAATCCAACAGCTCTATCACTGCACGCATCGCTAGTTACCTATCTCAGCCTCCCATTCCTATCTCGGCCTGCTATCTCAGCTGCCTGCTGCTGCCTGCCTGCTGCTATTCGGAACGCTTGAACGCAGGAATTGAGGCGTCCGCCTTGCCTCACTGCCTGCCTCCCTATTGACACCGCCTGCCTGGCTCGCTGCCACTGCCAACACCAGGCTGACAACGCCCGTGGGAGCCGTGGTGCGCGATTGCCTCGAGTGTTGCCTCTTTCTATGTCTGGATGCTCGGGCGTGCTGGCCCGTTATCTGCGACATACCTTCGCGATTGCATACTGGCGTTCACTGCGAGATTCGACATCGCCTCGCTCCGTCAGACTTCAGTACACAAGAGTCTGTTCGTGCGCGATCCAATGACTGTTCGTGCGACACCCAATGACTGTTCGTGCGCGGCCCAATGGCTGGGCGGCATCAGCTGCACGACTCGATACTCACGAGCTGCATCGGCATCTGCAGTGCGCATGTGGAGTATCGCAGACACCGAGTCTGGCCGCGCTTCGGGGGTGCCGATGTTCCCAGGGCCCGCCTCGAGGCGGCGTTCGTCCTCCAGATCTGCTCACTACAGCAGGGGCGGCAGGGATGGCCAGCCAGGTGAGCAGGGGCGGCAGGGATGGCCAGCCAGGTGAGCAGGCACGGCAGGCACGCCCGAATTGCGAACCCCTGCACCTCATCGATGCATCTACTCGCACCGCCGAAAATGAATATTGATGTCCAGACTTCAATGAATATTGATCTGTAGCCCTCAATGAATTGTGGGCTTCGCTGAAGGCGAGCAGCGTATGCACAGGCACCAGGAACGCCACGCCTCCGCGCGAATACGCTTTCCATCCTTCTGCGTACGCCATCTCGTTCGCATTCGCCACATCATTCGCCGCATCATTTGCCACCCGAAGCAAACGCATATGCCATCCGTCCGGACTCCGAAAGCGCACACACTTTGCGTCCATCCCTGGGCCGCCGCCGACGTGCGAGCGACGTGCGACAGCTCTGAACCTTCGCCCTTCGCAGGCCCAAGGTTTGATGCGTGATTCCAGATTCGCCCGTCCCACGAAATCGACGCAGGCGGTGCGCGTGCCTGGCGCAATATAGCCCTCGGGCGTGCAGTCGGGCGCAAGCACGGTATCAGGAACGCCTCTGTCAATCGATTTGTGACAGGGACAGTGTCGGTATCGCAGCCGCACCGCAGCCCCGACGCACCCGACTGCCATCGCCAGGGGCGTCATCATCGACGCGGCCGCTGCCGCTGCCATCGACATCGACGCGGCCGCTGCCATCGACATCGCTCCCAAGGAAATCGATCGCGGTCGCGGTCGAGAACTCTAATACACATCGAGAAGAATAGACGGATCACCGTAGATGTCGGCACCGACGCTCCCAGGGTGCGTCGTTCTCTCGCTTTCTCGCCCGTTGGCGTTCACAGACCATGGCCGTGGGATGGATGAGTCTGGCCATCGTTTGGGTGTCCCATGATACCCAATCCCCTTGTTCGCGTCTCGATGCAGTCACAGGCTCAATGCAGTTACAGGCATCCGTAACTAAGTTGGCGGCGTCGAGACTCGCCCGTGGAGCCACGGGCCAACTGCCAAGAGTGGGGCCCGCAGTAAGAACAGGACTCTATACGTAGTAGACCAGGACTCCATGCGAAGATGACCGTCGCCACACAGCCCGGACTCGATGCCTACCCAACCATGGGTCCCAGCGTCCGAGATGGGCTCCGGGCGATCCGCACTAGTGCATAATGCAGCGGAACAGTGGTACGCTGGAGCGCGGACTCGGAGCAGTGGTACACTGGAGCGCGGACTCGGAGCAGTGGTACGCTGGAGTTCGGACCACGGGTGTACGGGGAAGATGTGCGGTGCATGCAGCCTAGCTCTGAACGCTCTCCACCACTGGCAGTTACTCGTCCTCGACTTCTCGACTCCTCTGCAAGTCCAGAGCCCGACGACACGTCCACAAACGGGGCCGCCGCTGCCACCAGTGCTTCCCACTTCCCGGTAGTGCTCAGTCATTGGCATTCCGAAGCAAGCAACCGGCGCAAAGGAGGAGCAGGAGCTGCGACGACGCCTCTGTGCCGCTCTGCTGCCGCCAGCCGTCCTCAGCACTTGTGAATCCACGCTGTCTATCTGTTCTGCGCCGTATGGCTTGGAGTGTCTGCGCCGTATGGCGTGGTGCCTATCCTCGCTGCTCGCGCGTTCGATATTCTCGCGCTGCCAGGTCCGCGCGTTCTCTGCCATCTCTTTGCGTTCTCTGCCATCTCTTTACGTTGTGTCTCGCCTTAATCATCATCATCGTTCGCAGAAGCACCGAAGCACGCAAGGTTTTCATCTTGTTTTCTCAGAAGGGCCGAAAGTTATGTCGCAGTTTAAAGTTCGCGTTCGAGGTCAGAACAATTCGATTAGAATTCGATTGCAAAGTACAAAGTTCAGCACCTACTCAGTTTTCGTCATCAGAATTAATTGAACGCGTCCAGCGCGTTCGAATCCGGCCGCCGGGGGAAGGACGAGGTGAGAGTCTCAGCTGCTCGGAAGTTCGCGAGGCTGATTATCTGACTGCTATTGACGTGTTCTTGTTCTTGCTAGGTACAGGAATCAGAATCCCGCGGTACGCGTCCGCATGTGCAGGAACGGGAAGACGCCACAGAAGGCTGCAGGAAGGTTTCCTACAACGGACGCTTGACCGGGATGCAGTGGCGCGTCGGACCTACCGTGCGCTATCGCCTGGCTCCCCGTCTAACATACCGGTGCTGACGCTCTTGACTTTGATTTTGACCACAGTGGCGCGCCCTCGAGGCGCGAGTCGCGAGGCTCGGTGCTTAGGTTCGATCCCAAGGACCGTGACGGTGATTAGAGCGGACGCCCCGTGAAGTCCGCGTCGATCCCGCAGGCTGGCACTGCACCCTTACTTTGGTCTCGGACATACGGGCCCAAGGTGCGCGTCCGGATGTGCATACTTAGTTTCGGACGTACGGACGCGGGTACGCTGCGCGCGCTGAGGCTAAGCCTATCTATGTCATTGACTTTGTCTAACATTGAAGGTGAAGCGTAATGCTTATGTTTTAGCTCAGCTGACACGTATGTTTGAGTTCTAGCTCAGCTGACGCGTATGTTTCGCGCCCGACGCAGTGTTGCGAACAACCATTGTCACCAAATACGTCGAGCTTGGCTCCGCCACCCCAGCCGCCACCATGACCAGGGTCGCGGGACGCCTCCCGAGCACACCGCCCGGCGATCTAACGGTGCGCATCCCGCCATTCATCGCCGTCGTCTTCGTCTCTCCCGCTAAGCATTACGCGTTACGCGTTAACCTCAAGGTTCCTCCGGACGAGGACGCGGGTTACCTCCGGACCCAACCGAGGTCGCGGATTTCCTCCGGACGGAGACCACACTTGCGGACTCTGGGGACTCGGACACTCGGACTGCCTTTCCTTTCCTTTCCTGTGCGTGCGAACCGCGAGGCGGGTCGCGCGAGCCGCGAGGCAGGTCAGCTGCCCCTGCCCCGCTTACTGTGTGCGCGCACGGGGACGAAGCTTTGCCTCTTTCGGCGCGTGCGCGGATTTGGCAGGTGCGCGTCGAAATGCAAATTGGGCAGGTGCGCGTCGAAATGCAAATGCACATGTACATGTGAACCTTAACGCGGACGCGCCGACGTCACCCCCAGGGCCCCGTCCAGCTCGTGCGCCCCCGAGTCGGGATCACGCCTCCGAGTCGAGAGTGGGATCACGCCTCGACATTGGGATCAGCCCATGCGCATCATATCGTCTATCGTCCCGGCGGGCTGGTCGGTGGTGCACGTCATAAGTTGGCTCCCGCCACGACGGATAAGCTCGAGCGACATGACGGATAGGCTCGAGCGACATGACATGGTGTCATCGGTCACCTGGCCCGCCGTCCCCAGTGCGCACCTCCCACGCAGGTGCAGCATTTCTTTTTCGTGTTCGTGGCGTTCGACGTTCGTGGCGTGTACGTACGTGATGCCATTGCTATCCAGGCTGCTTATCCGTCGCCGTGGGAGAGCGCGCTACGAGCTGCGAGCTGTCAGATTGGCTCGCGGCGCGCGGCGGCCTCGTTGTTGGCTTCCTGCTATCGGGGCACGACGCGCATATTACATCGGGGAACCCCTGCGCTGCTTCTCCTCGGGCGCACCCAACTAATTACTCACCAGGTTGGCGTCCACGGCTGCCCGGCGCGACGAGCGGGTGTACGTACA
Organism: Ceriporiopsis andreanae CBS 279.92; assembly: GCA_001969225.1. Taxonomy (NCBI): domain Eukaryota; kingdom Fungi; phylum Basidiomycota; class Agaricomycetes; order Polyporales; family Meruliaceae; genus Ceriporiopsis; species Ceriporiopsis andreanae. Next base: position 43,369 of record ALYI01003693.1, on the reverse strand, counting down.
GCGGCGCGCATCGATGCCCGCGACGCGCGATTGATCCATCACCATAACGCATAACGTGTACTCACGCTGCTCACTCGCAGGACGCAACTGTGGAGGTGCTTGCCTAGTATGCGCACGCTTAGCAATAGGCGGTGCATCTGGCTTCACTTTGACAATGACAGGACAGAACTCCCGCTCTCCGCCCTCCAAGCCACAGCTAGCTCGTTGCCATTAGTGTATTGTCGACATCAGTGCTATTGTCGATATCGACATCGCTACCATTGTCCCATTGTCCCGTTCCCATTGACCTAATAGCCATGTCTTAGGCTTATGGATACAGATTGCAGCAACCTACGCGGCTTCCATGCATCCAAGCTGCCGCCCCCGTTCATACGTCACTCGCAAGAGGCGGTCATTACCTCCCGCGGGAAACACGAGTGCGTCTTCCCAGCCGCCAAGGCATGCTACAGCAACATGCACGGCGCTATCGACAATAGCAATATCAAGGGTGCGAGTGCTGCGGCACGTCGAACCCTAATACTAGCACTCGAACACTTGAACTCAAGATATGGATACGCACGTATCATCATGCCGAGTACCCTCTCGAGCGTCGACACCGATCGTATTGAGTTCCCAGCTCTCACCGTCATCTCGAGCAGTTTCAGCCACGATCCCTCGCAGCATATGCACATGTGTGTCTTCAGTGTTTATCTGCATGTCTTTATCGGTATCAGTATCAGCGAGCCGCCGTGTCTACGTACGCGCCCTGCACTTCGGTCTGAGCGAGGAGCGAGCGGCGTATCTGCTTCTCGCCTGCCGCCGCCGCCGGGGCAGGCCGTCAAAAATCGAAGAATCCTCAAGCGTTTGTGTGCGTTATCTTGCGATGCTTTAGCCTCGCGATGCTCCACCCCGAGTGCGCATTCTCACCACCCCGAGTGCGTACTTACCACACCGCAAACGCTCGCTGCAGCCTGCACACTCCGATAATGCACACTCCGATAATGCAGACCGAGATAAGGTAGAAGCTAGAAGCCAAAAGACGGCGCGCGCCGCACAGACGCCGGGACGCGCATCGCGCCTCCCTGTGTCCGCCACTAGCCGCCTCCCTGCGTCCGCCACTCGCAGGATTGCAGCGCGCCCCTGCACCCCGGGCGGACGGATGTCGCCTCCGTGCACGCTGCGCGTGGGATCCCGCGCGGAGAATTGGGCATTGGGCGGGGGTCTCGGATGATTTGCGTGCGGCGCGACGTCGCGAGTCGGATTCGCCCATGCGTAGCCCAACGTCGAGCCGCCGCCACGCGTGCACGTTCGATGTCGATTATTTTCGATTTTTCGACGGGCGACTGGCGGCTGGCGAGTGTTCCGCGCGCGGGCGCGAGCATGGGAGAAGCGACGTCGCGCGGGCCGTCGGCTCCCCTGTTTCACGCTCTTCACGCCAGTAACATGTCGAAACGTCGAAGACAAGGATGTGTGTGTCCGCGCTATCGACCTATCCTATCCCGCGTCGTTGTACTTATCGTCCAATGCAGGCTGCCAGATACGGTGAGACAGTGCTTGAGCCCTCTAGCGATGACAGCGAATCCTGAGGCCTGAGGGTCCATGCATGGTGATTCCTTTGTACACGTTCATGTTCAAGCCTTAGGTTCGCGTAAATCGTGGTGAAAAGCAGTCCTGAGCGCTGAGCCCTCTGGCGATGACAGGGAACCGTCCTGACGGGAGGATCCATGCATGGCGGTTCTTTGTTCTTTGGTGCACGTTCAGGTTCAGTTCTTTGTTCACCTTCAGGTTCGCGTAAATGTAAATCATCCTACAAGCTAGTGAGTAATAAGCGTAGGCGCAGGCACATTACATTAGCGAGAGTTTTTTGACATACGTCAATCCGTGTATGCGTATTCGTATTCGCGTATTCGCGTGCTCGAGTAAACCCTAGCGAGGCGATATCTAGCCTTCATGATCATAATGCCTAATGCAGCACGTTGCGGTACCCGGGGACGAGGATTTGAGGCTTGAAGCTTGAGATGTTTCGAAACGCGGCGTGCCCTTGAAAACAATCGCCGAGCTGCACGTCGGTAAGACGGCCCAGCGCGGCACTTTTGCGGTCCGCTTCGCATACGATGATGATGATCGTCGTCCATATGCATTCATTCCCGAAACAACGAATCGCGAACGACACCCTCGAAGTTCGTCCCCGACATCGATAGGACTTCACAATAGCGCCCAGGGACTTCATCATAGGAAAGCCCGAGTATCCGAGTTGGGGAGGTAGCGGTTGTTGCGAGGCCGGGGATGGAAGGCCAAAATGAAGAATGAAGAGTGGCACGGAAGAAGGAAGACTAAGAATAAAGGAGAACGGAGAATGATGGTGGTACTTGGTCGACACGACACGAGGCAGGAAGCTGGATAGAGTTTGGGACTGATTTGGGCTAGAATATTGGGTCTGAATCTACAAAATGGGCGGACACAGGGACGAATAGTGACAGTTTCCACGCAATTTTCCTTCCTTTTTCGCCCAGTTCGGTATCAAATCGGACCACAACGGTATTCCCACGGTCATCTGCGCGGGGTCTGAGCGCGAAAACAGCGCACGGCAGCCTTGTGTTCACCCCTCCGCCTTGTGTTTGCCCGTCATGTCCTTCCCGTCATCTGGAAGAGGTTTGCTGCTGTATGCAGTTTAACTCAATGCATATGCTACGCGACGGACAGATCTCCGTGCCCAGCGAAACTGGTGGTGATCGACGGGCGGGCTGCAGGGATGGTTACGAACTCGTTACGCCTTCGAGATCGGACAAGCGTTTCCCTCTCCGAGTCGAGTGTTTTCTCTCCGAGTCGATGTTTTCTTTCCGAGTCGTAAGTGTCACAGCCCGAGTCCTGGGTATCTCGACTGACCCCCGTCTGGGATGTGCAGGACAACTCGACTGACTCGGTCTACAGGCGTGTTAATGTCGCGCCATGTGCAGCGCGAAAAAGCCTGAAGAATCGTGAAGATTGAACGGCCACCTCGCATGCAATCCTCAAGAGCGAGTCCCTGAGTGTGATCCGATAATGGTGAGGATTCTTCCGGGGAAAGGCTCCATGAATGACGGGCTCATGAATCACGGCCAGTGCGCTTTCGAGGCCGAGACCTGTGCACGTTGGTCCAAGGAAGACACCCACGGGTGCGCGCCTCTCTTTGAATCAGCATCTGGAGATTGGACGTGGATGTCGCAGCTGTGTAGTTGCCGATGGCGTTTGTTTGCGGACCAGGTACAGGCCATGATTCTCGGAAGGTGGCAACAACACACACGGCGACAGCCTTGACTCAGGTCGGACAGTCCATCAGACGTGGCGTTAAGATATTCAATTCTCACAATGGAAGGTCTGCCCACCAGTGTGAAAGCACGCACCAGCTCTGGACAACGTTGCGAGTACTAATACCTCATGTCCGTTCTCACAGCAGCTGTCGCCCCCTCGCGCCAGTCCAGTCCTTACCCTCGCGCACGACGATGCCGTCCCCTCCCTCGACTATGTCCTCGGCCTCCTCCTCGTCGGAGCGCATCCCCGCCCCGCCGCCCGCCGCCACCGGCGCGTCCCGTGACCCGCCCCTCCAGCCGCCGCGCCCGCTCTTCTTCATCGACAAGGGCAAGGGCAATGCGTCCTCGACCGACATCGTCGAGGAGGAGCGCCGCGACCCCTTCCGCTCACCCGACATCTCCGTCCCACCGACACCGACACCCGGGCAGGAGGCGTCCAACCCGTTCTCGCCCCCAGGGAGCATCATCAGCGTCGGGAGCATCGGCACCATCGGCGACTCGCCCCATGTCACCATCTCGGCGCACTCGCGCATGCAGAGCCGCATCAGCGTGCAGTCGAGCATGCGCGGCTCAACCGCGGACCTGCCCATTGGCCCCCGCCCTGGCCTGAGCAGCCGCGCGAGCTCGCAGATCCGCGACAGCTTCATGAGCCCGCCGATCATGACGCGCCGCAACACGGCGTTCGAGAGCAACGTCGCCTCGCGCCTCTCCGTCGCCGCGCCCAAGTCGAAGCGCATGCGCTCGAGCATGCTCGCGGGCACCGTGGAGAAGCCGTGGGTCGGCGAGAAGGACGTGTACGGCCGCCTCGCGTGGTGGATCACGTACCTCGTCGCGTTCCTCGGCGTCGCGGGCAGCGCGGTCCGATGCTACTTCGCGTGGAAGGACGTCCCGCGCGTCGGCAACATCTGCCTCATCATGGAGGATAACTTTGACAAGTTCGACACCGAGTTCACCTGGCAGCAGGAGGTAGACATGGGTGGCTTCGGGTACGTTCCCGCGATAGTAGCATCCGCGATCAACTGCTGACGCTTGCCCGAAGTAACGGTGAATTCGAGATGACGACCAACTCGCCGAACAACTCGTTCGTCGAGGACGGGAAGCTGTACATCGTGCCAACGCTCACTTCAGATGTCATCGGATACGACAACGTCCTCAACGGGTACACGTACAACATCACCGGCTGCACGAATGCTAACCGTACGTCCGCTACCATCTGTTTATCGTGCACCGCCACTGACCTCTGACCGTTCACTGCTGATTGCGCTTCCAGTGACGGCCTGCGGCGCAGTATCGAATGCGACGTCCGGGTCCGTCATCAACCCCGTCCAGAGCGCGCGCCTCACGACCCGCCTCTCGCACCACATCACGTACGGCAAGGTCGAGATCGTGGCGAAACTGCCCCGCGGCGACTGGCTGTGGCCCGCGCTGTGGATGCTCCCCGTCGACGATGCGTACGGTCCCTGGCCCAACTCGGGCGAGATCGATATCATGGAGTCCCGCGGCAACAGCCCCGACTACAAGGCCCAGTGCGTCTCCTCACCCTCTGCCCTGTCTCTCTACTGACCTTTCTTTCTCTCCCTCTAGGGGCCGCGACGTCGTGCGCGGGTCGCTCAACTGGGGCCCCTTCACATGGCTCAACGGCGTGTCCAAGACATACGGCTGGTGGAACGACCGGCGGCATTCGTACGACGAGGGCTTCCACACGTACTCGATGGAGTGGACGGAGGACTTCATCCGCCTGTACGTCGACTCGCGGCTGCACCACCTGCTGCAGCTCTCGTTCAACAAGCCGTTCTTCGACCGCGGCGACTTTCCGCCGTACGTCGCGAACGGCTCGACGACGATCGCGACGCCGAATCCCTGGGCGAACGGCACGGACGCGTCGCCGTTCGATAAGCCGTTCTACCTGATTATGAATGTTGCGGTCGGGGGCACGAATGGCTGGTTCCCGGATGGTGTGGGCGACAAGCCGTGGTTCGATGGCTCGAGGAGTGAGTGCCTCTGTCTTTTACCCGCATACATCGTATACTGACATGTGTTTCGTAGACGCTATGCAGGAGTTCGCAGAGAACCAGGCGAAGTGGCTCGCCACCTGGCCCTCCGACCCCAAGGACCGCGCCATGGTCGTCGACTCCGTCAAGATGTGGCAGAAGTGCTAGACTCTGCGCGTGCTCGTTATGCTTTGGACTCACACCACCTAGACTTTCTCACCCCCTACCTCGACGCTCCGAAAGGGTCCGTGCTGTACTCTGCTGTACTAGCCACCTTGTGCTGTACCTGCCACAGACCCATGTCGCTCTCTATGTAATGTGTCGTCGACGTCCCTCTCTTCCTCTTTCCTTGTTTGTTTGTCTGTTGTTTCACTGTCACAACTCGCCGGGACTGGAACTGGGGTGGAACTGCGTATCTCGTATGGTATGGTAGGATAGTTCGATAATGGACGATATACGATATATAGATTCAGACTTGTCGCTTTACTTTCAGATTCAGCCTTGTCGCTTTCCTGCACCTCGCACACGCTTGTACCATACCCATCCTCTGCAAATGATGAATGCGTATACCGTCATGGTCAGCCAGGGCCCAGGATCGACGAGTCGGCGAAAGGGTTGTGACTCCAATGTTGAATGGAGGCTGAGGCCTGAGGCCTGAGGGCTCGGAGGCCCACGGTACGAAAAGCAAGTGGTTGGGAGCTGCATGCAAAGCTCTCCAGCCTCAGCCAGGTGAGTCGCCGGTCGGTGAGTCGGTGAGAAGTTCAACCAAAACCAAAAAACGCCGCGGCGAGGATATTACTCCGATACGGGGAATCGAACCCCGAGCTACCGCGTGAAAGGCGGTAATGTTAGCCGTTACACCATATCGGACCATAACCCAATCATCCTGAGAGGTTGATAGCTTCAGGAGCATCCGTGGAGCTGCGACGGTTTGCAGTACGCTCACCCACCTGCAAATCACCTGCAAAATACAGGAAGGATTATGTTGAGTAGAGTCTTACCGTGGCCTGACTGCACGAAATCGCAATGTGTTCGTGTCTTTCCTGGCGCGAGGACGCAACAACCGCGAGCCGTCCAACAACAATGGCGCATGTAGTTTGCATACAACCCCGAAGGAACAGAAATTCTATTGTTATGATGTACGCATTGCCCGCAAAGGACCCCAATTACAGACCCATGTTATGTTGTTAGTGACTGTATATCTCCAGTCTTGACCACTTCGAGACGCGGGCCGCTTACACGACCTCCTCGTGCCGCTATACAACCTCTTCGAGGCGCTTCTCCTTCTCCGTGGGCGAGCCCTTCTGCAGCTTCTCGAGCTCGGTGAGCGGCACCTCCTCTATAACGTCGACGATCTGCGTGTCGGTCACGGACGGACGTCGTTCCTCGAGCTGGCGCGCCGGCCAGCCCGCGTAGATGGCGCCCGCCTCTGCAATGTCCCCGGATGCGAGCAGCGCGTGCTCGAGCAGCATGCTGTAGTCTTCCATCTGCGCGCCAGAGAGTAGCCGTGAGCCTGTGCGGAGTGCGCATCTGCACGAAAAAACAAGTCAGTTATGCCATGTTAGAGAGCGGCGCGGAGGACGTACCCATCAGCGATACACAGCTTATTCAGCGCGAACTTGCCGCGCGAGTTGATGTGGGCGACGACGGAGCAGTCGTCGAGCGAGACGCGGTCGCCGAGCGTGACCAGGTCGGGCTCGGTCATCAGCCCTGGCCGCCCGCCGGCCCATATCGTGCAGTTCTTCCCAATCTTCGCGCCCAGTGCGCGATAGAACCTGCAGGTGACAACAACAATAAGAAACGGGACACGGCGAGCGAACGGTGTAACGTACCATACGATAAAGGCGGAGCCGGTTATGGGCGCGAGGACGCCACCGTTGCCGTGCCCGCGGTACAGCAGGCGCGACAACGTCAGGTGCAGCTGCCACCGTTGACCTGCAGAATTGTGAGTGACACGTGATGCTGGATGAGCGGGAGGTACGAACAATACGAGTGCGTGTCCCAGGCGCAGCTGCCCTCCTTCCGGCGACCAATGACGGCCCACTTTGTTCCTATGACCCACGCGATGGCGACAAGGGACTGGAGGAAGAGGAGCATGATGAAGGCCGTCCCGATGAGCCCATAGAGGACGCCTGGGCGGTACCATGTCGCGGCGAACAGATGGAGGTAGCCCAGATGGAGATAGAACAGACGGAGGACCTGCGCGGCGGACGCAGCAGGGATCGACCAGAACGCAGCAGAGCCGGCGGAGACGCAGATGTTGATCAGGACGAGCATGGAATAGGGAATGACGAAGTAGGACGCCTCGCGCTTGTAGAACGCCTTGCCAAACGGCGTAATGGTGTTCGGATCGAACTCGACGCCAAGACCCTTGGAGAACCTGATAGTGCGTGAGTGATGGGTGGAAATACGGATCCGTGAGAGAACTCACATTGCTGCTTCGCCACCGTCGTTGCCCATCCAGGTAGAGCCATCTTCGTATATGCCGCGGCGCTTTCCGAGGGCACCGGAGCCCATGACCGTGCGCCGCCCAACGCGGGAGCCAGGAAGCAGCACGACGCGGTCTGCGATCATCGCGCCCTGCCCGACCGAGATGCGTTCGGTCCCAATGCTGTCCGAGGTGAACAGCTCGGAGCGGGACCCGAACACGACGTCGTCCCCGACGTCGAGCAGCTCGGGGTCCGGGCAGTAGATGCCAGACCCCGGCCAGTACACGCGCTTGCCGACCTTTGCACCCATCAACCGGAAGATGATCTGTGGCGCACATCAGAAAATGACATAAAACGGTGAGGAGGAGGAGAATGCATACCGAAGTCGCCTCGTAATGCGTCCCGAGCACGTCGAACGCGTGCTTCAGCGTGTACTGCGAGAGCAGAGTCCCGTTGATATACCTGCGCAGCAGAGCGAACTCGGACACGTCCGCGACAGGGCTTTCTTTGTTGAGACCCATCAAACGCTTCACGATGATACCGAAGAACGTCTGCACCAGCGGCGTCGCCACAACCCGCAAGATGCGCGCCAACGCGTGGAACGCGAGCCGCGTGGGATGTGCAAACCAGATGATGACGGACTCGACCGAGTTCAACCCGGGCTGGTCGATCTTCGTCGAGCTGACCATGCCGTAGATGGCGGCGAGCCAGGGGATGTATGAGATGAACATGATCAGGAGGATGATGGGCAGCCCCACGAATGTGCGCAGGAGGAACTTCGGGCGGCGGAAGGTAGTGCGGTTGTACTTGACGAACGACGGCGGCGACGGGTGCTCATGAGACGATGCGTGGGGACCCCACACCGACTCGTCCTCGATCTTCGCACCCGGCGCGATCTGTGTGTACGTGTTGATGCTGGCGTTGCGCCCAATGACGATGGGCGCGAGCCTGAAGTACCCGTCGCGCTCGACGCAGAACCCGCGGACGAGTGCCTTGTCGATCCTGCAGCCGTCGCCGAACGTGATCAGGTCGAGCTCGCCAAGGGCAGCAGTCTGGTCGATGTAGACGTGCTTCCCGACCTGCGCCCCGAGCATGCGGCAGTAGAGATTGATGAGCGCTGGGTTGCCTGCAAAGACCCCACGGCCTGCAGATCGAAGTGACTGGTTGACGATCCACCAGCGCAGATGGTAGTTGCCCCACCTATGGAAATCATGTGAATAATAGTGGTGCGAAAGAGGCATATTGGCACTTACATGGGATATTTGCCAGGCTTGTATCTGCCAATAACTAGCCACTTGAAGAGGATGGCGACCATAGGACACACTATGCGCGACGTCAATCGCGCCAAGACGATAGACGTGATGAGTGCGGTTGCACGCGTCCAGAACGTCTTGTCCAACCACTCCGTGAGGAATGCAAGGAAAGTGAGGATGACCGTCCCTGCATCAAAAATCAGATACGGTGTCAAGGGAAGGAATTGGACGTGTACTCACAGTTCCAGGCGGCTTTGAGAGGGTAGAAGAACAGGATGGGCATCGATTGGATGAGTAGACAAAGCGGATGGTTCTGGCTGCGGCCCTTCGGTCGCTTCGCCTCTGTCGCGTACCCCTCGCCATCCTTCGTTGGCTCGAATATCCTACTCCCTGTAGGCGTATCCCTGTCCCAGTCGCTACGCCGACCAACCCTGGCCGTCGCGGACGCCATGAAGTTCGTCGTCTCCTTGTCGATCAGCTCGGCCAGGCCGTTGATCGTGCTGTGGTTGAACAGGTCCGCGACCTTGAGCGACGCGCCAGTCTCCTTGCGGATGGCATACGACAAGCGTCCGAGCAGGAGCGAGTTCCCGCCGAGCAGGAAGAAGTCCGAGCTGCCCGAGATGAGCGCGGTGTCTTTGGCGAGCAGGTCCGCGACGATATCGCGAATGAGCAGGGCCCTCGGAGACATCTTGGAGGCATTCTGCTCCTTGATGATCTCCTCCATCGCGTGGAAGTCGATGTGACCCGCCTTCCGGGGGAAGGGCTTGTCGAAGACGTGCAAGGAGTCGGGGATGCAGTACCCGTCGAGCTCGCCCTTCAGGGCCGCCTTGATCGAAGGACCGTCGACGGACGCGTCCTTGCTGAAGATGAACGCGTCTAGAGTGTCGTCCTCCTGCCGCCGAATGGCCACCTCCTCGATGCCCGGTATGCCTGCGATGGCGCGCTGGATGTCGGCGTCGTTGAAGGGCACGCGGTTGCTCGGGATGGGCTCGGACAGCGGGACGTTCTTGTCCGGTGCCGTCGCCTCGTAGTGGCGCTCCAGCTGCGACATCGCATCCGTCGTCATCCCGAGGCCGAGGCGCGACGCGAGCTTGATGCGCAGCGGCTTGCCCGCGCTGTTCTTCGGCAGGTCGTCCATGTACACGATCAGGAACGGCCACTTCGACGGGTGCAGCTGCTCCTTCAGCAGGTCTTGCAGGCCCGCGAGGCTCACGCGCGGCGCGTCCGGCTGCGGGACGATCACGAGCCCGATCGCCTCCTGCAGCACGTCGTGGTCGACGGAAAACGCGATCGTCGTGTTCACGCGCTCCTTCGCGACGACGAGCACGGCCTCCTCGATCTCGAACGGCGAGATGACCTCGCCGCCGCGGTTGATGATCTCCTTCGAGCGCCCGGTGATGAACAGGTACCCGTCCTCGTCCATGAAGCCGCAGTCGCCGGAGTCGAACCAGCCCTCGCTGGAGAACGCGGAGGTGTCCAGCGGGACGCTGCGGTCGGCGACTGTCTCGTAGCCCGTGAACGTGGGCAGCCCCTTGACGGAGACGGCGCCGGTCTGGCCGCGGGGAAGCTCGCGCTCTAAATTGAGAGGATCCCGGATGGACAGATACGGCCCACACGCGATACCCGAGCAACCAGGGCGCTCGAGCTGGTAAGTGACTGGCGGACTCGCGATGGGCATGCATTCCTAAGGACCAGATCTTAGTATCGCCACATAGTGATGCTGCCATGATCGGCGTACCGTTGACCCGTACGACGGCAAAATAACCGCACCAAACGTCTGCTTCAGCTCCTCGGCGAGCACCGGAAGCAAACCACCCGCCGCGTTACAAATGAGCCGGTATTTTGTATCGCGCGAAGGAATGATTGGATCCGGCCGCGAGTTCAGGATCGCCTGGTGCATAGTGGGTGCGGCGTAATACCTGCAAGTCAGTGTCAGTATTGTTCGTATGATGACGGGAAAATGACGTGGGTACGCACCAAGTGGAGCCCAGCTCAGTCGACAGAGACCAGAACGCTGCAGCGTCAAAACCGGCGCACATGATAGCGCTGCCGCCTGACAGAATGGGCGCGAACAGGTTGCGCACGATCCCGCCGACGTGGAAAAGCGGCATCATGTTCACTGGAGGTGCGAGAAGAAAGGATTAGGACCCGATACGATAGGAAGGAAGAAGTGTACGTACTGTTGACATCGACCTCCTGCAAGTCCCAGGAGATTATGACCGCACATGTTCCCACAATGAGGGAGCGGAGAGTGTAGGGCACGACCTTTTTCTTGCCACTCGTCCCTGAGGTGTGAAGGACGAGCGACTGGTCATCGAGGCCGTGAAGTTGCGACGGGGTGCTGTCGGCTTTGAGACCTGGGTAGGTTTCAAATCCGTCCATGAGCTCCATGTCGAACATGCCCGCAGGGCCGTCCGATCGCCCCGTCATGTAAATGATCTCGCAACCCAGCTTCTCCTGAATATTGCGCAGCTCCAGGCGGGCCTCTGCGTCCTTCGTAGTAAAGACGGCCTTAGCGCCTAGCCGCTCTGCGTCCTCGAACAGCTCGCTCGCGGTGCAAGTGGCGTTCACCGGCGCGGTCGTGTGGTAGCTGGCGAGAGCTAACAGGGCGAGTCCGTTCTCTGGAGTTGTCGGCAGCGCCACCATGATGCGGTCGTTTGACCCCAGCCTGTAATTGGGCTTCGACGACGGCAGCGCGAACTTCGAGATGAAGTCGTGGATCATGTAGTGCCGCAGGGGCTCGCGCGTAGTGTCGGAGGAGTACAACGCGGGCAGCGTCGTGCTGGGCATGCAGTCCAGGAAGTTGGTGATCCGCCCTGAGTCGGTGACATGAGCGGCGAGCAGGTCCCCAAGGGACACGTCCTCGGGGGCTAGAGGGAGCGAGCCGACGAACTCTAGAGGGATGGACATCGTGTGTTAGCGTGCGAAGTGTCGAGTTGACCGGCGAGGAGCCAGAGCAGGTTTATAAAGCTCCACCATCCTCGACGGAAACGATCGAAAATCGCGAAGTCCACCTACCCGCATACCCTTCCGCCAATGCACTGCATGCTGCTCGCTGGACGAAACGACCCTACGAGCTCTCCCGAAGTCCGGTTTCAATGCAGACCGACCGGTGTGCTCGACGCCGACGCTGGATTATTGTCTATTAAGAGCAATTCTCGTGGGTTCAGCGGCTTCCATACCCAACACAACGTACGGCGAACCCACTCACAGAACGCCTGTAGTGCGCCAAGTCGGCCTCAGGATCCACCGCAGCGCACCAGGGTCGGTGTGGATGCAGATCCACGTTCCTGAGCTGGTCCATATCAGGACATGCGCCGACGAAAGAAGGCCTCTGCGATCGAGGGGCACGTCCGAGACCGAGGGCGGGACGTCCCGTTTCGTTTGCTCCTAGACGTAGACGGAAACCGCGATAACCCGCGACGGCGTCCCCGCCAGATCATGGCGGCGAAGTCCCGGGTGAAAGGTTCTAACAGTGCGGTGCAGCGGAAAGGCGTACATAACGTGTTATAAACTGCTCATGATAGGTTGAGACGATGTAACGTACATGGTTAGCGCAGCATCGTCCTAGGTTTGGTTTTCGGCCATACTGGCCGCTGCGCGGCACACATGCTGTAGAAAGACAGAATCTCAGCCTGTGTGGGGTCTCACGACGCGTCATGGTCACCTACAGAAAAGCGATCGCGCTCGCACACGAATACCTGGGAGCCATTCACTGTCTGGAGTCGAGGTTGGACGCTGAAATGGGGTTCGGGCGCTTGTGTAACGGAAGCAAAATGTGGCGGATCATTCGCATTTGGATCGGCGCTCATATGTTGCGAACTCTGTCTACGCCATCAAGAAGGCTAGTGCACACCTAGGGTATGTACGGGCTGTCGAATATGTCGATCACACGAGTTTGTGCGTGTTCTACGGGATTCTTAGGCTTTCAGACTCCACGATCGGTTGTAGAGCCTAGCGGTCATCGCATGGTCATCGCTCTAACCATTGAGTATTTTTTGGGTGTCAAAGCGATGCGTTGGAGAGAGACGCATTCTCACAGTATATCCCAAATTCTCATACAATTTTTAGGAGTCGTACAAAGTGTTTTCCCTTGATACATCAAGCTGAAGGCTGAAGAGCTGAGAATCGGAGTGTCGGTAATTGAACCTTAAAAATGTACGGCGTACAACTCTAGCGCCCGAACGCGTAGTTTTACTTGAACAGTGAACACGCCCCGCCCGTTCAACGTTTCTTCTTCAAGTTCGTGTTGGCCAGAATGTTTGTAACGATGTCACAGAGTTTGTGTTTTTGCTTTTCATGCACCATCATCACTAGTTTTCTCCCCTACACTCTGTTCTGCGACATTCCTGAGGGTCGTGAGGCTACGGCACCCTAAGCCTGTCCAGGCGCCAGATGTGAGCACGCACAACTGCAGGTCATCGACTCCAGTATTTCTGACTCGCCTCTTAAGTTGTAGCCTCCGACCAGACTGAGACTCGGCACGGTCGTGTTGATACTGGGGATCGGTATCTCTGAAGCGCGCACTTCCACGCGGTCGGCGTCACCGAGTCAAACCCGCTGCTGATGTCCAATAATACCCTTGATTCACTCCCACCATGTCTCTCTGTCCAGGCAGGGGACCCTTCGACGTCTCGGATGCATGTGTCCGCGAATCATGGGCTGGGGCGGTGCCAGCATTGCTAGTAGTCGCGTTATGTATCGCGACTTCGACGCGAGCTATCTTGGCATGCTGTTGCATCAAAGGCGCATGGTCTTTCAACGATTTTCTCGGCTTGGAGGAGGCACAGTACTTGCTTGACGACGGGGATGGTAAAGAGCCACTGGAGGAACTTCGCTTACCCACCTTTCCGCCAGACCTTGTCGGACTCATCACCATCGGCCTTGCAGAAACCGTGCTCTGGATCGGCCTTGGCATTTACCAGGAAGTTGTACACGATTTTCCTCGCGTCTCTCCGCAACTTCTTGGTCCTTGGTCGCTGGCGATCGCTTGGTTGTATGCCACTGTTCGTCCCATAGTTTCGCGCCAACGCACGCCGCCCTGGGACCTTTTCGCGCTGTACATGGTACTCCTCTCGTCAGCACTGGTAATCATCACCGGAAAGGCGTACAAGTACTACGTGTATAGCGTGGGCCAGTCCTCCGCGGCTATGTGCATCAACACCTTCAATATACTAGCGATATGTTCATCCCTGGCTATCGCTTTGAGCATGCCTCTTGCGATTCCCAGACCTGCACAGGATAAGGATGACAGCGAGGTACGAATCCAACCGGACCCCATTCATCTTTCGAGGGCTAATCAAGACAACCTCAGGAAACACTCACCGCACCCGAGGATCATACCACACTCTTCAAATGGGTAACCTACATATGGATGACGCCACTGCTCGAACTCGGCGCGAAGCAAGATCGAATTCTACAAGAATCGGACGTCTGGAATCTGAGTCCTACGATCAGCTCTAAAGCTCTCTACGCCAAGTTCTCCGCGCTCCCTGCAAGCTCGCTTCCGCGCCAGCTATGCGCCGCCAATACCCGCGACGCTATCATCGACTTCACGCTGACGTACGTGAGCGTCGGGCTCGACTTCTTGCGGCCTTTCTTCTTGAAGCACATTCTCGACGCGCTCACGGCGACTGTGAACCCGGGCGGTGATGCACGCGAGGTACGCGCCTATCGTGCACAAGCGGCCGTATATGCGCTGCTCGCTCTTGTGTCTTCCCTGGCGAAAGTACAAACGGATGCTCTGCACCTCTGGTGCGCGCGTCGCATGAGCATCCGTGTACGCACGGAGCTCATGACGGTGATATACCAAAAGGCGGTGAGGCAACGGGATCTCGCGAGTCTCGCTCCTGAAGATGTGAAGGCAAAGAAGGGTAAGGGTAAAGGACAGATGAAAGGTTAGTGCGGCGGTTTATGCCTCGTCACATCGCTCATAACGGTGCTGCAGAAGATGGTGAATCCGCGACAGCGACAGAGAAACCAGCTGCACGTTCAGATGTTGGCAAGATCGTCAATCTCATGTCTAACGACGCAAACAAAGTGAGCTCCTCCATATTTTCGATAGATATTTGACGAGCGTTGTCCAGGTCGCTGCGATGGTAGGCAGCATGTACAATATGTACGGAGGTATGTCAAATATTCTATGAACCAGCTTGATCTAATCACGACGCCTATAGCTCCAATATCTATCATCCTCGCTAGCGCGTATCTATATCAGTACGCTCCCACAATTGTTCTCTGATCCATGTCTCATCTTATTGGCAGGCTGCTCGGATTGTCTGCGTTCGTAGGCTTTGGAGTACTTGTCATAGGCTGGCCCATCAACAGCTTTGCTTCCAAGCGCGCCAAGGCGATACAGAAAGAGTTGTCATCTGCACGCGATCGGCGGATGGACATCTCGGGAGAGCTTTTCAAATCTGTGAGTCGTCGTTTAACTAAGCGGACTGCAACGCATAGTACCTACGCACCCTGCAGATCAAGTTCATCAAGTTCTTCGCCTGGGACAACTGGTGGATACGCAAGGTTCTCGATGCACGAGAGGCAGAGTTGACTTCGATTGCCAAATGTGGGTGTTTTTCTGTCCTTCGTGTGGAATACGCGTTAATCCTTCTGGTGCACAGGGCGCGTCAATTCGGTCTTGCTCTCACTAGTGTGGTCCTGTGGGCCCATTCTGGTGTCCGTCTTAGCGTTTTACGCGTATATCGCGCAGGGGAACGAGCTGACAATTGGCATAGCGTTTACGGTCAGATTTTCCCCGTCCTAATATTTCGCAGAAGCTGATGACGCACCAGGCGCTCTCACTCTTTGACATGCTAAAGTAGGCGTCGCTATGTACGCGTCGTTTTATGTCCTTCTCACAAGTGACTTGAAGCTCCCCGTTGAACGGCATTCCCACGTGGACTGTACAGATAATGCAGGTGCGTAGTCGGCCACGTGGACACAGTTCACCTGCTGAAAAACGGAGCATAGGCTTGGGTTTCTCTCAAGCGGATTGACCGTTTCCTCAACGAAGATGAGGTAGAAGCGCAGGCCCCGGGCAGCGGAGATATTAACGTTTCGAGATCAAACGATCACTACACGAACGTCTTGAGGATCGAGAATGGTAGTTTCCAGTGGGGGCTCGCTGCGCGCTCCGCCACGCCTTCGACAGCCTCGAACAATAATACCGAAGGAACGACACATGTTCCCGAGAGTGGCAAATTCTCCCTGAAAGACATCTCGGTGGACTTCCCGGACGGAAAGCTAACGTTGGTGACGGGCCCGACTGCCAGTGGAAAATCTGCTTTGCTTGTGAGTGCACCTTCTATAAATCAGCAAGCGACCAAGATTGACGTCAGTTGGCATCTAGCTGGCACTGCTTGGCGAAATGACGACCGTGCAGGGCACGGTCATCGTCGCTCGAGGTACGGGCAACGAAGACGGTTTCAGGCGTGGCATTTCATACGCGGCGCAAACACCATGGCTCCAGTACCGGACAATCAAGGAGAATATACTATTTGGCTTCGCCCTTGACGAGAAGAGATATGACGGTGTGTTAGAAGCATGCGCTCTGAAGCCGGATCTTGAAGTCTTGCAACACGGGGATGCTACTGAGATTGGCCCGAGGTACGGTCGATCCTCTTATGCAATGATGCCAGAACGCTGAAACGTGATAACAGAGGCATCACTCTTTCCGGTGGACAGAAAGCAAGGTGAGCTAAGATTCGTTTTATAGCATGCGATTTCACTCAACGTTCGCTCCGATAGAGTTGCTCTTGCCCGGGCGGTATATGCAGTGAGCAAAATTCATGCCTGTCATGACGTCGTATCTGATACTTCTGCTCACCAGCCTACTGCATACGTCTTGCTAGACGATCCTCTGAGTGCTGTTGTAAGTTCGTCGGCGTTGCGTTATTTCGTGCGCTTAATGTCACGCAGGATAGTCACACTGGACGGATATTATTTGAGCGGTTGTTCCGCGGTCCATTGCTTGAACGTCGCACGGTCGTATGTGAATGGTCTGGCTCGTTTGAAGTGACACTGACGAAGTTTTAGGTTCTCGTTACTCACCACGTTGCACTGATGCTGCCGGCAGCGGCTAACCTCATACATCTTGTCGATGGGCGGATTGATATACAGGGCCGCGTAGAGGACTTGCGATCGGCAGGCCTGTTGGAAACCATTGTGCAGGAAGAGCGCTCAGAAGGCTCTGAGAAATATTCCGCGGAAGACATCCGGGAGAATGAGAAAGCAGCTGAGAAGGACCAAGGCAACCCGGACCCGAAGACCCTCACGGAGAAGGAGCATAGAGAAACTGAACGTGTTAGTTGGGCAATCTATAAAACATACCTGCAGGCGGCGTAAGTATCGTTTCTTATGGTACAACTGGTGAAACCTGATTTCTCATAGGTCGTACTGGACGTGGTTGGGTATAGGGAGTATGGTCGCCTCCAGGCACGCGCTTGATGTAGTGAAAAAGCTTTGGATGAAGGTACGTCTTATTCTGCCATGCACATCGTTTCTCATTATCCGATTACAGGTATGGGGCCAAGCATTCGACCCTCTCATGTCTAGCAGCGCTTTGGTCGCAGCATGGCCACGAGCTCAAGATCGCCCGATGTTTTACGTGGCCGTCTTTGCTGCGATATCTTTCACGACCGCTGTTGCTACTATGACGGCCGTAATAGTGCGCTTCTCTGGGTCTTTGAGGGCATCGCGGGTGCTGTTCGAGGATCTCCTGCATCAGGTGGTCCACGCCACGATGCGCTGGCATGATATAACACCCCAAGGTTAGCTCGTTTTTCTCATTCCCAGCTCAGTAGAGTGAACAAGTGCTTAGGTCGGATTTGGAATCGATTTGGCAAGGTGACCTCATACTTGAACCTCGCATTTCTGCGCTGACCATTCATCTAGGATATGACAACTATAGATTCAACTCTCGCAAGCTCAGTTCAAAATGTACTGTTTGCCTTGACACATCTACTCGTGATTGTCATAACGGTAATGTCAGTCATTTCCACTCCTTTTCTTTGTCCGTCCGCCAATGTCCTATGTTTTTTTTTTCTCTCAAGAGGGATTTTGCCGAGTTTCGTCTTTCCAGCAAGCGTACTTGGGTTCTTTTATTATCGCCTTTCAGTTCGGTTCCTGAGGACAAGTCGGCATCTTCGCCGTATGGAAGCCAACGCCAGGAGTCATATTTTTGCCAACTTCGGAGAAATGCTGGAAGGCGTCGTAACGGTGCGCGCATTTGGGGCGCAAAGTCGATTTTTGAACGAGTTGCACAGCCAAATTGATCTTAACACGAAGGTTTGCCTCTCTCTCAAAGTATACTGGATCCCGAACTGAGCACCATCGAACTTAGCTGTGGTATTATTACTGGATGGCCACGCGAGCGTTGCTTTTGCATTTTGACTCCCTGGGGTCATTCGGGGTATTTGCTACAACGCTTATCGCTATATCGGGCTATGTCGATGCTGGGCTTGCCGGTGTATGCATCACGTCTGCGCTTTCTTTCAACGTCAGTATATACTGGGCCAGCCGATTCTGGACGACCTTGGAGTTGGGCCTGAAGTAAGTACCCTGACTGGTAATACCCAATGGTTGCCTTAACCTCACACCTTTCGCAGTGCCGTGGAACGCTTGGTCGAATACTTGCATTTGCCGCAAGAGGCCCCGGCTGTGATTGCCGACAGCAGACCGCCCGCATACTGGCCGTCCTCTGAGGGACCAAACAAGGATCGTATGCTTGTCGTCGACAAGCTCACCGTGCGCTACGCACCTGATCTCCCAAACGTACTCAATGATGTCAGCTTCAGTCTGAAGGCTGGAGAACGGGTTGGGTTGGTCGGTCGTACGGGGAGCGGCAAATCGACATTGGCCATGAGTCTTCTACGGTTTGTGAGTGCCGCCGTGGCTGTGATTTACCTCCGCCTATATGACTTACCCATCTCAAACAGGTTGAGCCAGAGAATGGAAGCGTTGTTATCGACGGCATAGACATCAGCAACATCGGCCTGTACGACCTAAGGTCTAGAGTGGTAAATCAATCTTTACGTCCGTGAACTATGCACAGTGCTGAAAATAAACCAAGACGTTCATTCCACAGGTGAGCATAATCTGGGCATATTTGTCACCCTACTTAACAAAATAACGCAGGACGCAACTTTATTCGCGGGGACTATTCGAGACAATTTGGATCCTTTCGGTATTCTGTGAATTTATCTAGTTGCATTGTCACACTGACAATGATTCATTGGATGATGCATAGGCGACCACGATGACACCGAGTGTCTTGACACTCTGTACCGGGTACATCTCATCGCTCCAGACCGATTGACCTCGGAAGCTGGAGCTGAAGCTGGACCTGTGAATGCTTCTGATGCGGGAATAGAAGGCTCGACCAAAACCCAAGTAGCGATCACTCTCGACACGCCGGTCACGCGCGGAGGTTCCAACTTCTCACATGGACAGCGTCAGTTACTCGCCATGGCGAGGGCACTCCTACGCCGAAGCAGCATCATCATTTTGGACGAGGCTACGTCTAGTATTGATTTCGAGACAGACGAGAAGATTCAGAAGACCATTCGCGAAGGTTTTGAGAACGCTCTCTTGCTTACCGGTCCGTAATACCCGTTCGCTGCTTGCGTATTCACTTACACATCACGGCAGTGGCTCATCGTCTCCGTACCATCATTGATTACGACCGCATCATCGTCCTAGATAGAGGGGAGATTGTGGAGTGTGATACTCCTCTGGCGTTGATCGAGCGTGAAGATGGCCTGTTCCGTGAGATGTGCTTGAACAGCGGCCACTACGAAGAGTTACACGAGGAGGCAGTCAAAGCGGCTACAAAGTAATTGACCACATGCCGATCGGCAATCGCAGTTCATCGGCATCTGTGTACTCACTTGATCTTCTTCTCGCTAATGTTATACCACCGTTCAGCCGTCCGTTCATACCTAACCGCGTTCGTCTGTTTGTACTGCTCTAGCTGGCCATCGCCATGCCCTTTCGAAGCGCCGTTTCCCCGCAGCGCGTGAAGAGAATGGGCGAGGAAACTGCACAGATTGAAGTACGTTCCATGTTGATGGGCTTTCGGTAGATTTGAGACCGTGCTCATTGATGCCTAATCTCGTCTAGCCCCACGCAACGAGGCTGTGCAGCTAGAAGACTTGAAAGGGCGCCCGAAGCCTAGCCTTGGCAGACGGCCATGGAGGCCGACAACCCATCGACGTATAAGTAGGCGAGCGAGTATCATCAAGCGAGCGTATTAGTGGTACATCGAGTACAACATGCCCCTTGAAATTGACGAATTCTCCCTTTGTGGCACTCCCCAGGATGGAAGTCTTCTCATTCCAGTCAAGCGCTACCGTGATAGCACCGGAGGAGGTGAATTCACCAGAGACTGCACTACGTTGGCTCTGGTTCTGATGCATGGCATTGGAACTCGTATGTACCGCCACCCTGAATCTGCGCCAATGTCTGAACGCGTTGTACAGACAAAGAAACATGGGAGCCGATGCTGGAGGACCTTTTTGCTCTTCAGAAGCAGGAGAACTTCACAGCCGACGTGTGGATTACGGAGGCCTGGACGCTGGACGCAGCAAATCACGGGCATGCCGCAATCTTGAACCAGGACCTTTTGGAGAGACTTCCAGATGGTATTAGTACGTGAGAATATCCACTGTCATGAATATGCAGCTCATCCCGCGCAAGGCGCGTACCATTGCAGCCGAGATGCCAAGGTGCTTCTCGCATCGGGGCTTATTGGGACTCCAAATGTGGTCGGTATAGCGCACTCTGCTGGCGCTTGTGGAATGTCCGTCTCCCCGACGACTCCCTTGTGGTTACGATAAACTCACTGTGAGCTCCTGCAGGGTGCTTTCAGCTTTTGGGCCGCCACTGAGTCCCCCGCCCTACCGTGCGATGATCCTCATTGAACCGCCCATGATCACGAAGGAGCTGCTTGCCGAAACAATTAAGCACCCGACACAACTGCAAGCTGTGATAGACGCGATCAAGACGAGAAAGGACGTCTGGGCGTCGCGGGAAGCTGCGCGGGCCTGGTTCAAAAAGCGTATTCCTTGGAGTTTGTGGGACACACGCGTGTTCGACCTATTCATCGTATGTCAGCTCTTATCCCTTCAATTTGGCTATTCCAACTTACGAATTTAATAGAGGGATGGGCTGCGTGACTTACCAACGGCCAAATACCCCGACCTAAAAGAGGGTGTCACGCTTACTTGCACACGCGAACAGGAATTCACTGGCTACGGATATCGAAATGATGGCTTTGATAGCCTCGAGTTGCTCAAAGACCTCTGCAAAACGATTCCTGTCCATTGCATCTTTGGCAGCAGAATTGAGCTTATGTGCGTCACGTATACTTTGATGTGTCCCTTCCAGGACTCACCGTCTAAATAGCCCCCGCTCGACGCAAGAAGGTGTCTGTGATGCCACCCAGGGGCGAAAGATGGCGAGCATAACAAGAATACCAAATGCAGGCCATCTCGTCAGTTGAATCGTTTTCTTGTCGCCGTTCGAACCATGCTGATGAGCTGGATGTAGGTGGTTCAAGAACAGCCTGCTGCGCTGGCTAAGGCCATACTCACTTCTCTGCGACTCAAGGTGCGCGCCGATGCCGCCCAGGGAAAATTGTGATGCCTTAAAAGGCATTTGAGTATTCTGGGAATCTGTAGAACATCCAACTGCAGCCGCGTCGCGACGGTGTCTGGACCCCCAAAATGCATTATCGTACAGCTACGGAGAGCTTGAATTTCTAGCAACTTAGCACGGGATGCAAGCTCATGACCCACGACGGATCTAAGAGCGCACAAGCTCGAAGCGCCACATCTGCGCGTCGGAGTTCAAGTTCAGCGGTTCGAAGGAGACCTACATGGGTGTTATCACGGCCTCTCGACAAAATTGAAACACGAAGCAGCACTCACGAGATGGTGATTGACACCCTTAGGGCCTCTGTCAGTGACGACCCTAGCACCGGAGTTGGTGCGGCCATTGACCGAGATACTGTCCAAGAGACAGACCATAAGCAAGATATGAGAGGGTCGAGTGTATGAAATACCCACAAGAACGTTAATTCGCGTCCGCGCACGGGGATCAGCCTGCAGGAGGTGACAGAGGTGGTCATCTTGGGTTCCGCGAGGTACACCGGATTCTGCGGGTAGGGTCGCTGCCAGAAGTCCGTGATAATCGGTTCACCCTTGCCATTGAACGAGACCTGCATCTGAAAATGCGAATGCAGTCGCCCGACATATGTCTCAGTCTAGAATTCCGATGTCTAGAGGACGGCAGGCACAAACGTACCGCCCACCCCGTAGCCGTGACGCTAAGCTCGAATGTGTCACCTTTGTAGTTCAGACCTTCGCCCGACTGCAAGTTGATCATCCTGTAGTACATTCCGGGAGCGATAAGGCCAAGAGAGCCCGTCGAAGCTATGCCATCCGCCGAACCAACAAGCTCCAGCGTCCAATGCTGAAGCGTATATGACGGTTGACTCTGCAGGGCGTAGAGTAAGTGACCTTGTGGCGCACGAATATAAACAATGCATACCGGGTCATGGAGCTCGAGGGTTACCTGAACGTGTGTTTAGACAGTGTGAAATCATATTTGAAGCAAAAGGAAGAGAATCCCACTTACGCCGCCGCTACTCTTCGCATCCTGGCAGGTAAGGAAGCGGATGCCAGGTGTCTTATTACCGCCGGTAGCGATCCTGCATACGAATATTATACCCAATTACGAACGGACTCAGTGGTCAGTGCAGGGAGAGAACTAACATAAAGGTGCTTCCATCGGGGATAATCAACCAGTGGGTCTTGATCGTCCCAGCAACGAGACTGGCTCGGCCGCCCCGCACGCGACGGTTGAGCTTTAGTTTGTGCTCAAGATTGACAATATCGTAGTCCCTCTCCTCTGCGTCGTACGTGATTTTCCACTGCAATCGAGTTTGGTCAGACAAACACAAGTACTGATCAACGAGAGAACTGAAGGAACAGCAACACACCAAAAGCTCGTGGTTGACTTCGTTTGTCTTGCGCGCAGTCTTGACGAGGCCTTTGTTGTCATCTGGCTCACCGTCGTCGTCCTCATCTTCGTCGCCGTCGTCGTCAAACTTGCATTGGAGATACGCGAACTTGCTCGTCTCGAGGGCACGGCTCGTGCGGATGAGGTAGATGCCGTCCGGGATGGCAGGGTTTGGAGTGACGATGGCTGAGTCGGTAGAGAGGATGACTTCGTGATCTTCAGACATATTTGAGAGAATTAGCGTAGAAATGCGGATTGAAGATGAGTATTCAACTTACTTCGACCGCTGAGAGTATTAGTACTCGTAGCTCAGCATGCATGAAAGACATTTGACAGCCAGAATGCTCGCACAGTGAGCATCGCCGGTGGGATCTCGCCACACAATCGTTCATCAACAGCTGTAATCAGTAGATGCATGCCACTTGACCAAAGCCGTGAGAGTATCGATAACAGAGTGGTGCGTGAAGTGTTGCTTGTGATCATTCATGAATCCTGGCTCCCACAAACGCGTGAGCCAGTGAAGTTCGGAAATCATAAATCTCCGGCGTGAACATAAGGGCTCCGTGCTTGAGTTCAGCTTGGGTAGTATAGGATGAAATTGAATACGTCACGATACGTTCAGGATGATTGTTCGGGCATGGTCGATGTATACAAAGCATGTTTCATGAACGCGAGCCGATGATCCTGGCATTCGAGAGAAGTAATGTACAATGTCACCAGACATGACCCGGACATTATATGCGGGAGAAACGGGGCTTTGCAGTTCCTGCGTACAGAGCATCAGCTCGAAACGTCCCGAAGGATAGTATTCAACACGCACCTGAGTTCTGACACGGATGAGCGGACGACTAGTCACCAACCAGAATAACCCTCTAAGGTGCTCACAGAACACAGCTCCTGCCTACTCGCTCCAGAACCATTGGACCCGCGACCGGATCCAGTAAGGCTTCTGCGGACCAGACACGACTCGGATGAGAATGACCAGCGCAGCTCACGAACGGAGAAGGTATCTTGGGCACGCCAGCGTCATGAAGCATGAAACATGTGGAAACATGATGTCTTGTAAGAACCCAGAGCGTCGGCTTTATTCTCCGACGGTAAGGCAACCTTGAGTTTGCGAGCTTGAACGCTTCTGGAGGCCATCCGGACAGATTTGAGGCTTGCTGCAGTCTAATCGGCGAAGACGAACAAACTGGTGTCTCTAAGTCAGGAATCCAGTCGAATAAATAGCCATGAGAGGCAGCAGCAAAAGAGTTTAGCAGGGAGGAAGGTCGACGACTCGACGTGCGGGCCTTGTGCGGGCCTCGCGAAATTCGAGAGCGCGCAAAATCGCACGTGCATGTCTTACATAATGTTCTTTGCGCGTGTTAGGAACAAAAGCCGGGCGACTACTCTTTTTGCCCCAACCCCCTCCGTGTAGCTCATTCACGTTGTCCGAGTCCCTCTCAGTCACGGATACATCCCTCTGTAACTGGAAAGGAGGCTTCGTGCCAAAGCCGTTGTCTAACGCAAGCGTCAACTCACGCGACGCGGCCATCCAGCTTCGGCGCTCCCGGAAGACGCAAGAAAGTCAAAGCGCTGCGCTTTCAACAAATTCACTCATGCAGCCCTGTCGGCCCACGCTCATAATTGTTTTAGTTTGTATTGGTGTGGGCGCCATGTTACGACGTAGCATTGTGTTCTGGCTCGATGCTGCTTCTTACAGACGCGGATCCCACATATCGATTTGCTTGAAGGCGATTTCGCGGTCTTTCCCACTTTCAAGCGCGCGTTAAAACGATTCGACGGCTTCGATACTCGGCCTCGGGCTGCACGAAGTATGTGTCCCGACCAGATACTCTCACAATTACCCAGCCTTACGCTCAGGACGGTCGTCACCTTGTCCACGGTGAGTCGTTCTGGCCGAGTCGCGGCGCTCGCGCATCATAGACCATGACTGACATCGCCTCTCTACCAACTGGTCGGCTTCTAATAACAGAAAAGGCGCGCTGCTACTTCTGCTTTCGCAGTGTGGTGTTCGATGAGGAAGATCCTCGTCGGCATAAAGTGCTGCTCAATATGTGTCCTGCATCAGCTTTGCTTAGTGTGAGGTGACGGTATCCGATTGCGACAAACATTGACTCGGCCACTACTGTACAAGATGGGTAACGCCGACATTTGGTCTGGCGGCTCTGGCAGGAGCAATTCCCACTTGACTAGCGTGAGTGACCTAATTTCGTCAATGCGACACCCTATATAAAGCGACACTGTTTTGTTTAGATTCTTGAGTTCTCGCCCTGTCCTCGGTCATCATGTCAAGCATTATTCCTTGCCCTCCCACTGTACCATTTTTAGGCAATGTTACCCAGATCGAGAAAGACGTCCCTCTTCGTTCCTTCGACCTTCTTGCCAAGCAATACGGCGATATATACCAACTCAACATCCTCGGTGAGTGACGTATTACAATGGGATGTCTGACTCGTATGTTGAGACATTAAACCACCCCAGGCAGTAGGATCGTGTTTATAAGCACCCAAGAGCTATTGAACGAGGTCTCGGACGAGAGCCGTTTCTGCAAGGATGTTGCCGCCGGGCTTTGGGAAGTACGCAATGCAGTTGGAGATGGCCTATTCACGGTATGATATTGGATTGAGTCTTCACAACACGAAGCTCAACTCAGTGCTATTGCAGGCGGATGTTCCCAAAGAACAGAACTGGTACATTGCGCGTAGGTAGCCGCTCACCATGTTCTCGACCGCTGCTTATTTGTTTACATTAGATCGGATTCTCATGCCTTCTTTCAGCACCATGAATGTGCGCAACATGTTCGACGACATGGTCGATGTGATCACGCAGCTATGCGATAAGTGGACACGGTACGGTCTCGCACTTATGCACTGAGCTTCGCCTCACAAGGGTTACCCAGCTTCGGTCCCCAGTATAGACTCGAGCCCTCAGTTGATTTTACGAGCATGACTCTAGAGGCGATCTGTTTGTGTGCCATGTCTTACAGGTGAGCTGCGCGTCACCTTGACAGGCACTTCCAGCTAACCATTGACTATGCAGGATGAATTGCTTTTACCAGGGACGTCCTGATGACTGACTTCGAGATCTTTCATACCATTGACTTTATTCAACGGATAGGATGGTGTTCACCCCTTTGCTCGAGCAATGGCCGACTTCCTCTCTGAGTCCGATCTGCGCGCTATGCGGCCGAAGATAATAAAACCTCTGATGCGCGGCGCAAACGCAAAGTACGACGCAGACATCAGCACCATGATGAAGCTGGTCGAAGACAGTGAGTCCTGCAGACGCGTGACCCTATTAATCGCACTGATCGTGGCTCTCAAGTTCTGCAAACGCGCAAGGCGCAGCCGACTGACAAAAAGGACATTCTCAACCTCATGCTGACTGGCAAGGACAAGGAGACGGGGCAGGGAATGACGGAAGACAACATCAAGAAGAATGTGCGTCGATATGAACCACCCGAGGAGGGCTCCGAGCTCACTTGCGATAACAGCTCTTGACCTTTCTGATAGCGGGACACGAGACCACTTCAGGCCAGCGCTGCATCTAAATATGGAAACAGTATATCATGTTGACCCACGGCGAACAGGAATGCTGACATTTCTCTTATACTTCCTCATCAAGAATCCTGAGGCAATGCGTAAGTTGCGCGAGGAAATCGACGGCGCGATCGGCCGTCGTTCAATGACGGTGGACGATGTCCATAAGCTTCCGTATCTTATTGGTAAGCGAATTATCGTATCTGTGAAGATATTCATCTCAACGAAGATCAGCTGTCATGCGCGAGACCCTTCGTCTTGCACCATCGGGCCCGTTTCGTTTCGCTACTCCTCTTGAAAACACCACGTTGGCGGGAGGCAAGTATGCAGTGCGTGCCGGAGATACTATCATGTGCGGCGTATACCAGGTTCACAGAGACCCCAAAGTCTGGGGAGACGATGTGCGTTCTATTTATGCTGGCGCAGTCTCTTCACTCATGAGCTTCGTAGGTCGACAGTTTTCGTCCAGAGCGTATGTTGGGCGGGAAGTTCGAGGCGCTACCTGTGAGTCAATGATCTGTAACGAAATCTTGAATAACGATGTTCATTGTTCTCGGTAGCCTAACAGTTGGCAGCCATTCGGATACGGCGTGAGGGGCTGCATCGTGAGTCGCTCGACGTGACATCTACCTTCCGGTGACCCACCTATCTTCAGGGCCGCCCGTTCGCTTGGCAAGAGGTCCAGATCACTGTTGTTCACCTCCTGCAACGCTTCGATTTTGTTCTTCACGACCCTTCGTATGATTTGCAACTCAAACAGACGCTGTCGATCAAGCCCAACAAGTTCTACATTCATGCTCTACCTCGCGCAGGAAAGCCAACCATCCTAGCTACACCATCCTCTCGACTTCTGGATACCCGCAACCAGACACTACAAACGAGTGATGTGTTCACTGCTGCCAAGATCAATGGTTCGGTGGCCGAGAACAACGACCTGAAGCCTCTCTATGTCCTGTACGGCTCAAATACCGGAACATGTGAGGCGTTTGCCCAGCGAATTGCCTCTGATGCGTCGGCGCATGGTAGGGACATTCGTAAAAAGGGCGTACCGAATGCTCACCCGCGTTTGAATAGGCTTTAGGGCGTCCATCGGGACCATGGATTCCGTTGTGGGCAACGTTCCTGCAGATGGCCCTGTGGTGATCATTACTGCGTCATTCGAAGGTGAACCGTTTCTTTGGAGGATGGTCCCGTATTAGTGCTCACAGTTGTTCAGGTCAGCCGGCTGATAATGCCGCCCACTTCGTCGAATGGCTCTCGACCTTCTCTGGGACAGAGCTTGCCAAGGTTTCTTTCGGCGTCTTCGGATGTGGCAATCACGACTGGGTCGCCACGTACCAGCGGGTTCCTACCCTGTGTGATGACCTGCTGTTCAAGCACGGCGCAAAGCGTCTGGTTGGCAGAGGCACAGGAGACGCGGGATCTGGCGATCTCTTCGAGTCCTTCGACAGTTGGGAGACCGAACTGTGGAACGCCCTGAACAAAGTGAGTAAATCAGTGTCGTCGTTCACTGTCATTGGGCTGTGATTGAATTCCACGATCACCAGGAGTACGGGACAACTGCATCAACTCCCCTTGAAGACATTGAGGTCAAGACCATGCTGCCTGGCACTGCTCGTGCGGCAACTTTACGCCAGTTCGATGCGACTCTAGGAACGGTGGTTTTGAATGACGTACTTACCGTTCCCGAGGTTCCCGTCAAAAGACATATTGGTTTGCCATTATCGTCCTCACGTTGATGATGCACTAACAAACTTCATTACAGAGTTTGAGCTTCCGAAAGGTACGGCGTTCAGAGCAGGAGATTATCTAGCAATGTAAGACCTCTTACTTCATTCTGACGCGCACTACTCACCACACCGCGATATAGCTTGCCTATGAATCCCTCCCGTGACGTAAAGCGAGCCATTGCTCGCTTTGGTCTATCCCCGGAGCAAGAGGTATGTGTGCGTGGATGCTCTCTGTAGTCATCATTAACACGTCTTGGTCGAGGTCATGATCTGCACGCAAGGACCTTCTTCGCTCCCTGTTGACAGGCCGATTGCCCTCTCGACTCTGCTAAGTGGATACGTCGAGCTTTCGCAGCCAGCTACCACTCGCAATCTTCGCGAGTTGGTACAGGTCAAGTGCTCGGCGGCGTCGGCGAGTAAACTCCAGGCCTTGCTGGAATCGTACAGAGACGACGTGCTCGCCAGGCGCCTCAGCCTTCTCGACATTTTGGAGGCCTACCCCGACCTAGATATCTCACTTGCGAGGTTCCTGCAAATGCTTCCCAGTATGCGCGTCAGACAATACTCTATATCGTCCTCCCCACTCGCAAATCCGCAGTGTGTCTCGCTCACAATCAGCGTTCTGGAGGCCCCCGCCATCTCCGGCCGAAATGAACCATTCCTCGGCGTCGCATCCACATATGTCGCTGGCCTGCGACCCGGTGACAAAGTTCAGATCGCCGTACGACCGTCGCACATCACCTTCCATCTCCCGGACGATCCCACTGTCCCACTGGTGATGATCTGCGCCGGCGCTGGCATGGCTCCGATGCGTGGCTTCTTGCAGGAGCGCGCTGCGCAGAAGCTCAGTGGCCGCGAGGTCGGAAAGAGTACACTCTTCTTTGGCTGCCGGGATCCGGTACAGGACTTCTTATACATGGATACCGATCTCAAGACCTGGGTGGACTTGGACATCGTCGATGTCAAGCCCGCTTTCTCCAGGGCGTGCGAATACTCGCATGGATGCAAGTACGTGCAAGAGTAAGTGCGAGTCTTTCGAGTATTTTGCGTCGGATTAACTCGTCCTTTCTAGTCGCGTGTGGCACGACCGCGCTGCCATCATTTCTGCATGGCACGCAGGAGGAAGGGTACGCGTTTCGTGATATTCTTTCTAGGTGATCAGGTAGTGACGCATTTTGAACAGTTCTACGTCTGCGGATCCAGAAAGGTTGCTACCGCCGTCAAAGAGAAAGTTGTCGCCGTCATTGAAGAAGTGAACAAGGTGGACAGTGCCACAGCAGGTGAAATATACGCTCACACAGTTGCGGGTCGGTTTGCCACCGACATTTTCGAATGAGTAAGTAATTTGTCGAATAGGATGCATCCTCTGCGCTGCCATGATTGTCACTTCGAATTGCGTATAAACAATATATCTGTTAGAGGACGCTAAAACGCAATCCTTTGTATGCTTTCATACAACAACGCGCGCAAACCACATACGACACTGAACGGGATCAGGCAGCCGATAATATATGGTGAAAGTAGATCACGGTTCCTTCACCTGCTCCTCAAGATAACTCCACAATTTCTCTCCGACCTTCGGATCGTATGCTTCTTCCCTGCAGCGACCGAAACGCGCCCAAGGGATGAAAAACTGTCGCCATTCGTTGAGTTGTCGGTGACGGAGTGATACGGCAGAAAAATACAGGCGTACCTCTCCATTGTGCTCGAGAACGTCGGGCATTGTGCCTGCCCAAAGCTGCGTAAGTGCACCGTACGATGCGGGATATAATACAGCATTCTGTGGGGGCATGAGTCAGCGAGTGTACGACACGAAGCTGGAAGATATCACGAACGAGTAGCGTATTCTCCACGGTCGACGCATACCGTTGTAGGTCCGTCCGCAAGTTTCCTGAGGGGAAAAGACATCAATTAAGGCAATATATCACCGTTCGAACGTGACGGCGCACCAGGGTTACACGAGAAAGAAAGGATGCCCTTGTCAGCATAACGCCGCGCTAATTCGCGAGCAACGACCACGTTGGCCTGTCAACACGTACGACGGTCAGTACAGCGTTGCTATCGGATATTGGCCGTATACCCACGAATTTACTCTGATAGTACAGAGCGTACCTGCCTCGTTTCGTGCGCGCTGCGAGATCAGTTTCACGCAGCGTGTTGTAGCTCAGTGTATTGAAGTACGCGCCCGACGACGACGTTGTGACAATGCGCGCATGATGGTCGGGCATGCTCTTCGCGCCCTCGATGAGCGCGGGCAGGAGGAGTTTCGTGAAAAGGAAGGGGCCGAGCACGTTCGTGCCGAACTGCAGGTCGTAACCGTCTGCGGTGACCAGGTCGACAGGGCACCACATAACTCCGCTGTGAAGGCATCAGCGCGGTTCTTCCTGCACGATGCTGTGCGTGCTTACGCATTATTAAACAATATGTGGATTTCCTGCTCCTTCCTGCACATTGTGGTGAGAGTGGGAACTCCGTCATCCAAACGATGCCTCACATTAGCAGATTCTTCGCGGCTTTCTTCACCGAGGCAAGGTTCGCAAGATCTAGCTCGAGCCAGATAGCCTCCTTGCCAGTAGCTGCCTTCAGGTCTGCGATAGCTGCCTCGGCCTTCGCTTGATTCCGTGCTGCGAGGTAGACTTTCGCGTTGTGATTCAGCAGAGCCTGGTAACGTTCAGAACATTATTTTCGACACTAGAACGTCATGCTTACCTTGACAGTCTCTTTGCCCACGCCAGTATTACCACCTGTAAATGCGGTTTCCACCTCAGCCCCTCGAGGGTTTGCCCGTGATTGAAAGGCTCACCTGTGACAATGACCACTCGGCCTGTCAAGTCTGGGATCTGGTCCACCGAGAACTTGGGCTTTGGCGGAAAGCCCTGTATGACTGCATTGCTATAATTCTTGATTGTCGACAGAGAGCCTCCCATGTTGTCGAATACACAGAGCGATGGTGTGGGTCCTGGGCGGTGAACCGAGACGAGCCTTGTTATAACGCCCGCTACACCGCCTACACTTTCCTATCACCGGATGCCTTTCTGATGGATGTCGTCAGCGTCGAGCGTCGAGTGCAGATATCGGATGGATACGCTGTTCTGGCCCGACATCAATACACATTCGCGTCGGCCCAATGAGATCGCGTCGTCCGCGCTACAACTCGGACGACCCTGTGACATTCAATCAAAGTCCGAGTCGGCAATGGTCAATGCGTAGGGCGGGAAATTTGAACAGCACGCGACGCGGCGGTCGAGGCGGATTAAGCGCCTGCAGAAAGATCCACGTGAAATCTTGACAAGGCTGCGATATTTGCGCGAGTGAGTCGAATGTCGTACTAATAGAACCAGCAGGATAGCGTCGGGGCTAATAGCCCCTAGCCATTCCAATACAGCTCTGCGCCTGCCCGACTGATATCATACGCTCAGCAGTTCTCGACAGCCTTCGAAGCGACAATGTCAGGAGGAATATGCATATGCAACTATTTCAGGCTCACCATTATTTGTGCTGCGCGCTACAAGGATGCTTCGTCTCTTCACGGTAGTCGCAGCCTCCAACAACCGTCAGAAAGCAACGCATGCAGGCTGTGATGCACCGCAAATTCCTTTCTCCGAGATTCGTTGTCGCGGGACTGGACGCAGAGTCTGGAGAGAAAGTAGCGTAAGGTGCGCATGAGAAAGGTCGCTAGAAGGCGAATGCATCGCTTGCGGTCTTCTGATTGCCTTGAAGCTGGTCGTCTTGCTATGTTATATGTCACTGCGCCAGCCCACCATCATGCAAAAGTAAGTTGAGACTGTCATCGGTTAGAATAGAGATTGGTGAACCACACGCTCAGGCAAGGAACATCCATCTGCGGCAAGAGGCTTGCTGGTCGCGATGAATGTTACGATTCACCTTGGAAAAGGTAATCGGCCATCAGTACAAAGAGGACATGGCTGGATTCACGTGACCTAAGAGAGGCGGCGATGAATGATCCGAAGCGACCGTCGCGGCCGGAATTCGGTGATGTCAAGTTGCGGTCTTTCTTCTCAGCTCCAAGCTCTCGAACGCGTACAAATCGTGCACCAAATCGTGCACGCGAATGACGAAGTTCAGATGTTATAGGGTCGATGCGCTACTGACGGGGAGCTTGAGCCTTGATGTGCGCGCTACATCCGATGGACACAATATTTGCAGCGACTCGTCGCGAGGTGCGGCTTCACTTCGCGCTTGTCACAGTAACAATTTGACACATCCGAAGCCATATGCCCCATCATGCAAGCACCCCGTCACGGGGCAACTTGAGCTCGCGTGTTGCAGTGAAGTCCACGCTGATTCTGTTTCCTGTGCGCGGGACAGAGATGTTGTCTGTATGTGCATATAGCTCGTGTAGACATAGGTATCCGGAAGGTCATGTCTGAGTATTCCCATCTCATTTTATCGTTGACAACATGTAATCGGTGTTTCAAACCTAAGATACGACCTGCATGAGTTTCTGGCAGTCATAAGAAATGTCGTCACGCACAGTATATATCGGCTCAAAGGGACTCTCCTGGATAAAGTCGCATTTCTCAGGCATCAGCGTTGTTTACGAATTTTCACGTCGAGTGCTGCAAACCGGTTGCAAGCCAGCTACGCCTTATACGCTGCCACATGCCTGAAAGGTGAATCGTTCTGGGCGCGCGCGCACACTACCCACGTCGAGAAAGAGTATGCGAGCGCACAAACTTCGTCGGGAACCGCTAGGGCGGGATCTGCCGCCATGCCGACTCGGACAAAGCGGTCCGGCAAAAGGCGCCAATACAACTTTGTATCCTCCTCAATCCTCGGCGACTCAGCTCTCTCAGACTGCTGATTTGCATCGTCTATCAACACATCTCCTACTGAACTCGTGTATTAAAGACTCCATGCGTATGCTTCCCGCCGTCGAAGCGTCACCACTTGTCACTCCAACAACGTCGCCGTAGGCCGGGTCGGCTTGGGAGCTTGAGCTTGCGTACTAGGACGTTAGTAAGATACTGCGATACACAAAGCTGGACAGAGGAGGTCAAGGTCGACGCAGACTGCATGCAATCTGTCGACCTCGGCGCCTGAGTTCCGATTCTGGCAGACGTGCTGCCGCTTGCGCGGGGTGCTTTTCAAGTTCAGTGTCGAGAAACCTGTGGATGCGGACGTCCGCAAAGCCGGTTGATCATGGAAGGTGAGAGTCACCCAGTCAAATGCTTGTTGGCATTGGTTTGAAATCTGCATTTTTATCAGACGTTCGATGCCAACGACTGCCAGTGGATCCCAGGAAACTCGCGGCCTTAATGGGGCCTTCTCACATATATGCTTGGTCAGTAATATAAATGAAGTGTTCGATATCATTGTCTGACTGTGCTATTTGCCTTTAGAATGTCTTTTAACAGGGACTACAGTTCCCGTTGTGTCCTGCTTACACACAGCGGCGAGCGCCACAAACCGGTCAGAAGATTCTCCGGCCTGTCGAGTACAAATTCGACATAATTCTCGTACGTGTCGTCCTTGTATGTCGATTCTATATCTCAAAGGCATTGACTGCTGATTGCACGGCTTGCTGGTAGCGGAGGACGAAGTCCCGCCTTCGCCACACGTTGAGACACGTAACGGGGCTTTCTATGCGTGACCTGGCTTCGTTTTTGACGTTATAAGAGCCTCGTATATATTGTCTTATCCTCCATATCCAGGTCATACTCGCCCTCAGCTTCAGCAGTCCGACTTGCACCATCTTTCCTTGTATTTTTCATATTCCTTTGATCATGCATCTCGCCGTTAGCGTCATCTCTGCCGCTCTTGCGACACTCGCTATCGTCCCCTTGCTTGTTGAGGCGCAATCGGACTTCACCTACCGATTCTGTGAGTTGGACGCTTTGCTGTCTCATATAGGCCGATACTAACACATCCGACGCAGATGATGTTGGTGCGGAATGCTCCTTTCCCAATCTTCCGCCAGACGAATCGTATTATTTGCAGTACGCGCTTTTGCCTTCGTTTTTTAGGCTATAAGAGCCTCGTGAACATGGCTGTATCCCATACCTCCCATCGCAGTTCCACTCGACGTTCTCAGTCCAGCTCACACTACCTCTCTGGATTTTCATATTGCCGTAGATCATGCATCTCACCGCTCGCATCCTCTCCACTGCTGTTGCGTTCGTCATTATGCCCCTCATAGTTGAAGCGCAATCGGACTTCACCTATCGTTTCTGTGGGTTGGACTTTGTGGCTCACGTATCATGCACGCTGACACAGACACGACCTCCGCAGATAATGATGGTTACCAATGCCTTCCTGGTCCTTCGGTTGATGAGACATACCCGCCGGGAAATCAAGCTGCGTGAGTGGTTCCCGGCAGTAGATTGCGCGGCAGTACGGTCTGCCGTTTCCTGACATCAATATTTTTGGATGTTCCAGCGCGCCAGGGTCGATCGGTGTATGCTATACTGCGCCTTCCGGCTTCTGGACTTCCCTTCAATCCGACTATGATTTCTCTGGCATCGGTAAGCCGTCACATATTTTGCTCGCCAACAATGAAAGTTGCTCACTATATCTATCTCCGTTGTCAAACACCACCCAATTTTTCACTCTCAGCGGGCTTAGAGACGTTCTGTGGTGCGGGGTGTACCGGAAGCAGCTCATCGCTGCAGAAAGGCTCGACGTGCTTCCAGGCGCCGAACAAGTACGTCCTCCTTATCTTTGTTCGAACTTACACCTCGGCTGATCACCGTTGTCGTGGCTGCTTGAACTCTGCATAGCTGCTTTATCGGGTCCTTGTAAGTATTTTGCGCTTCTGCGAAGAAGATACAGCGCTGACGTGAATTCTCTTGTCTAGCCTCGTGTTGTAGTGTGCGGCGACAGGCCAACCTGTTTAGTCCCGCAGCCGTCTCTGTATGTGAATACCGTCCTGTATCACGCTCCAGGCTGTTTTCGTGACATTCCTACCGCATGAGGTGATCAGCGAGACAAACCTGAATATATATGTCGTATCAGTATTCCGATACTGCTTGTGCGGAATCGGAGCCAAACCAGAAGAGGGCCCGTCGCAAATACCGTGAGTGCTGCTTTGAGTCTATCGAAACCGGGCTGCGGTTCCTATCGGTGGCTTCGACGTGCGGAAACACGACGAGACCTCCTTGTTTTTCGTCAGTGGAAAGATCAACGAGCTTGGAACAGGATAAGACGGGGATCATCAATGCATGGCTACGCCACGGGTGGCCTTATCGACTGGGATCTTCAATAAGAGAAATTGGTATACGACAAGTGATGAAGGCAATGTACAACGAAGGAATGTGACCGGGATGTTCGTCCAGGTTCACGCGCTCAACGTCACGACGGGGCCGCCAAGCCTGGGCGATACTCCGAGGAAACAGCTGGAATACCAGACGTGAAACCTCAGAATTCCCAGACAAAGCGTGCTTTTGCGTCTACGACGTAGTCATCAGCAATTGAACTAGAAATGGCGAATCTTCCACGTACATTCATCGTGCCCGACACCAGCAGGCACAAAACGAGCCTCCTTCCAGAGACAGTCGCACTCTCCGAAGTCGGACCAGATGACAAACTTGAGCTCGAGTCGCCTGCGTATGTGTGGCAATTTAGTTGTAAGGACGTCCTGGTCGAACCGAGTCATAGATGCTTTCGTCTTGAACCCGAAAATAACCTTCGTGACAGCAGGGAGGCGCGAGACGAGGATGTCGAACGACTCCCAGTCGCCGTTAACGACATCGTCGAACTTGTTGTCGCAGCGTTCATAGGCGAAGTTGAGCGCAAGAAGACGGGCTTCGTGATCTACGCCGGCTTCGGAATCCTGGGTGTCGCCAAGGACGGGCCATTCAATATGCGGGGACGAGAATATGTCGGTGCCCCCTTCGTAGTCATCAGCGCGTAACCACAGGTCTACGATACGAACGGAGCGTAGATTAGTCTAGAGACAGGGTTTCATCAACGTCAAAGCATGCTTACCGGTGTGGGTAGATGTCTGATCCGCGTGTATGGAGGGTCCCTTTGCTCGGCTTGCACTGAGGGTTGTCTTCAGGAAATCGAACAAAGAAGATATGGTAGTGCGGGCGAGTGCGTCGAAGGGTACAGACATGGACGCACTGGGAGAAGCGCGATACACCAAGGAAAGCCAAAGGGAGTAGTGGTCGATGGGAAGGCGCTGAGCTTCCATTCGTTCCAGTCGTGCAGCCTTCGGCCGCCGATGGGACTTCAGGCTCGTCACTGGTGGCACTTTCGACCATGTCAATCGTTTGCACGTCAGATCGCGAAGATCGGGTAGCTCGTCCAGGAGGTGTACGAGATCACTAAAAGAGGCAAAGCTGATAGATCTCAGAGACAAAGTGTGGACTCCTGATGAAAAAGCTGGAAGATTGCGAGGAAGGTGGTAGTGGATCGAGCGCAACGTGCGCATTCCGTCGGGAAGCGGGCCGGTGAGGCTGATATGCAAGGGTTTCTTCAAGCTGCGCAGCTTCGGATATAGAAGGGAGAGGAGGTGAAGCCAAGGCGTGAACGGTCGATTCGAAGTTCCCGGGTTGTGCATCTCGATTCGTGGAACATTCACCATGCCGATGTACGTGGATAGCAGGCTGAACGGGGCGTCCACAAAGGTCATAAGAGACCGCACGTCCCCCGCGCACATGAGGGCCACTTGCTGGAAGATCTTTGCTTGACAGGTGTGTGCCCAGTACCGGCAGACTGCCGCACATCGCCCTGCGTCGCGTTTGGTGAACCGAACAATATTCTTGTTGTCGTCGCAGTCGTCAGATGAGTCCAATTCGACGAAAGCGAGGATTTGCTTGAAGAGCTCTGGGGGCATTTTCGCAGCCACAATGTGCCTACGCTTATTGCGCTCGCGTGTCGCTTTGCGGCCCTTGGTCGGCATGCTGTCAAACGTCATTGTAGGTGAGCGAACAACTCGAAACTGCAGGGTTCAAATATGACCTACACTGTGGGCTGGGAGTCTTTGGTGTGCTTGGGGGTAGGAAAGAGGATGGTCGTATTTAAGGATGTCTGCAGGACGCACAGGTCGTGAGTACTGGTCACAATATATTTGTTCCCGACGACACCGCCCCATCGCCATATACACGAGGTGAGCATCAAACCTTTTTCCATTGGCGCCGTATGGGAGTCGGTCATTTTCGCGAAATCAAAGGCAACACAGAATGCTGGTACAGATATGACATGCCTACAGAAGGAAAAAGTTGGTTGAAGAGGCTCTGAAGGATGCATGCCAGGCGATTATGGTTCGCATATCGTGCAGATTCGCGAACGCGCATCACGCTGTGCGGGCGTCAGCGAGGACAGCACAAAACATGAGGTCATAGAATTGCAGCCTGCGGGTAGATATCATTCAATCTTGGATAATTTCACCGTCGCCTGTGCTTCGAAGCTTGACCTGTGTCAGATATTGTCATTTGGGACAGACACGTGAAAGGCAGGCTATAACGTGAACGAGGACAAAGTAGTGAGAAGCTGTCTGCGTCCGCACTAGCGAGAAATACATACCAGATCACAAAAATGGCCGCAGGATGAGTGTCTGCCCGTGAGCACCGCCACCGCCGCGAGTGATGAGCCCAAGGCAAAGCACAGCAGCAAAATAAACACCGAATACAAATAAACACGATGTACGTCGGGGTACAGTCACAAGCGTGATGCGCACAACGCGATACCCAAGTAATAACGGACCGGCATACGCACATGCGCGGAGGCTGTCAACCGACTAAGGGGTGGGATTTGAGACCATCGAAAGTGTTGGAGGGATATGCACGGTCTACGCAGAAGGCCCCCAAGAGTCTCGCTTTCATGCCTCAAAAAGCCATGGCAAGGCATAGATCCATAGAAATGTGAGCTGTAAGATCGTCGCGACGGTGGTGTGAGAGGTTGCTTGTAAGATTTCGCGATAAGCGGAGATGTCGGCGAGGTGTCAAGCGGAAAACCATGTTGACTCCGCTTTGAAAAATAATCCAGAGCGGCATCGCGAACCTTGTCAACTCCACACGAAGTCTCAAGAAGTCTGTAGAGGAGTATGAATCACCTAAAATGGCAAAAATAGGTCATGGACGTACCAGAGCTTGAGACGTTGTGGCATGAAGCAGGCTCGCTTTCGAAGTCACTATTGGTCCGCGAGACTAGAAACGCTACGTATACGATGATTTCAGGCCAAACATGCAGACCAATAGGCTGATATGACGCACCTGCCACAGTGATACTGTCACTCTGGACGACCTTCACGCGTTACTCCAGAGAGTCCGTTTTCGTGTCCGAGCTGTCTGTGCGACGAAAGATTGACATAGCACTCTCATTCCTGAAGAAAAGTTCTTGACGAAGCCAGTCCCAGCATCAGAAGCATTTCGAAGTGAAATATCGGAGGGTGAACAGCTTGAGCCACGATAAATAAAGCAGTCGTTGAGGCAGATGCTGGAAACCCGGCCCCAGTAGCGCCCGAATGTCGGGATGCCGAGCTATGCCGAGCCTCTGGTCTCAACGGCGCTGACTGCACTTCGTAGACTTTTTCACGATCTCACGACAGTCTTGTCATATCAACTCAGTCCATCAAAAACCTATCCAGCACGCCTCACTCACGCGTATATCCGCAAACGTGGTGCGACCAACATGTATCGTTTCGCCCACGGTGATCTTTTCCATGCTATCGCATAGTGGATGCTCATGTCCGTGAGTAACTCTCGATAGTGATTATCTTTACTTGTTGCTCCGATAACAGAACCTCGCGATGCACGTTCTTGTTTCCCGAGGTGCCGTCCGACAGCATGGACTTGATAGTGATTTAGATACCATGAATTTCAAGGGAGATCTCAAGCGGCAGCGAGCGCACAGTAGTACATAATGAGAATGAAGAATGTAGGTGTCGGCGAAAGACTACATAACAAAGAGCATAGAGATCATATGGCATAGGTGGAGAAAGCGATCAGCATCGAACAAGCAAAAGAAACAGGAAGACGTTGGAAATGAGGCGGTGATTCATGGCATGACCATCTACGATATCGCTAGTCAAACGTCTGTACCTCTGAAGACGAATACCATACGTGCAGGCCACCTTTCTCTGTGGGGTCGTCTATCCTACCCACGTTCTTCGATATCCATGCTCCTGCTAAGCAAACGGATTCTCTCACATCTCCCATAGAAACACAGGCGTCGCGTCTGGAAAATGTTTATCGACGGTGTCCAATTGTGGAAATATCGGCTTACCTTGTCCTTCCGCAGTGCCTAGAGGCACAAATCGATGTTGGGGAGAAGACCCCACCTGGACGTCATCGAACCACACTACCGGCTTCACTTCGAGGTGTTCGCGTGTGTGCGTCAAGTCTGAATCCAGAATGTCCTTCATGAAAATAACTGCATGCTGCTCAGTCTTGAAAGCTAAGACGACCTCCTGGACTGTGGTGAGGGCAGACATAAGGCTGTCAAAGACAAGCCACTAGCCATGCAGGATATCGGAGAAAGTCTCGTCACAGAAGTAAAAATCGAGCGTAATCTGACGACAGCCGCTGTTTGTGGGCGTTGGCGCGATTGTTTGCGGTGCATGAGTGGTTGGCCAGGATATGCGCGGGGACGATCGAATTTTGGCAGGGGCATCTCGGGTGAGAACTGAGAGACCTGGGTAGTTCACGTTGAAGTGAGTGTGTTTCCAGCAATGTGATCAGTTTTACGTTCATACCTGTGTAATCAGACTTCCGTGTCGCGGCCGCGTACTTCAAACCATCACCGGCAATGGTCGAATTCAACCATTGGAACATCATGTCTGAGAGGTGGCGATAGTGATTGTCAGCAGGTGTGAGCGATGCACCCAGAGGATTTCCGCGATATGTTGAAACGAGCCAGAAGGTATATTCGTCCGCAGGAGAGTCAACGACAGACACATCGTCCAAGGACTTGAACTTGGGTCTTCTATGGGACCGCAGACTCGTCACGGGTGGGCCTCTCTTCCATCGTACTTCTGATAAGCATTCCAATCTACGAAGATCTGGAAGCTCGTCAAGAAGATGTATCAGATCGCCGAATGAAGGGAAGTCGACGTCGTGCAGCACTAGTGATGTTATTCCACGGGATTGGGCGGGGAGTGTGCGCGGGAGGTCAAAATGAATGGAACGCAGCGTGCGTATCCTCTTCGGAAGATGACCCTGGAGAGCGACACAATGTGTATGTTCGAGGTTGGGCAACCTCGCATACAACTCGGGAAGAAGATGCAACCAGGGCGATTGTCTATCCATGCGTACCCTGCGAGGCAGCTCGAGCTGGTGAATGTATTCATGGAGTCGACTGGTGGGAGAATCGAGGAGTGCATGCAGTTCGTATATGTCCTTTACGCTTTCAAGCTTGATTTTGGCGTAAAGTATCTCTTGGCATTTATCCGCCCAGTATCGGCACACCAGGCCAATGCGAGCTATCTCTCGTTTGGTGAATCGAAGGTCGTCCCCTCCGCTAGTGATTCCATGCCAAGGTTTTACGACCTCGATGGAAGCCAAGAATTGTGCGAAGAGCTCAGGAGGGCAACGTTGAGCGGATGCGCGCAAGCGCCTACGCTGGCGTGTGCCTAGCTTTTTCTTCGGTCGTGTCATGGTGTGCTCCGTGAATACTGCCAAGCTTGGGCGGAGCCAACGCTGGAGAAAAGCTTTGGTTATTTTATGGTAGAGACTAAACGGATAAA
Source organism: Ceriporiopsis andreanae CBS 279.92 (assembly GCA_001969225.1). NCBI lineage: Eukaryota > Fungi > Basidiomycota > Agaricomycetes > Polyporales > Meruliaceae > Ceriporiopsis > Ceriporiopsis andreanae. The sequence goes on along the minus strand of ALYI01003693.1, from coordinate 2,484 downwards.
TGGTCGAACTTAGACGTACATGGACAACCGCTCTCTATCGCAAGCCTAAGACAATGTCAACACTTCGGTGAATTCGCTGACTGTGCTGGGGGGTTCGAGGTGGTGGTTAGTGCGAGAGATGCACTCTCTGATGCTTCCATGCATCCGAGTCAATGAATGTTGGCAACTAGATCCACTCTTTCACACGAGACATATCGTCATGCTTTCGTTTTCTGAGCGCTTTCAACGTGAGCTTGTGATAGGCTCTCAATTAAGGACGATGAGCATACACGCACAAAGAATTCATACGAAGATAAACCGTAGCAATCGAGCGGAGCAGGAAGGAGCCGATGCTGAGGCTGTTTGATACCAAATCCCCATCATCCGTCACCGACCATGTCTAAAATTCGATGCCTAGGGCCCTCTTACCGGTCGTGTAAATGTTGCACTAGCTGTTGCAGCTATCGGCGAGACTCTCTGCTTCCATTACCGTCCCATTTATAGAGCCGTACGGCTACCAAGACAACCTTGCGGGACGACTTCATAGTTTTGATGCTACGTAGAGGGACGACGGAAAGAATTATACGATGAGCTTGCGACGCACTTCAGAGCTCGAACAACTGTTTCGGGAGTATGCCTAAGCATTCGACACAATTCAGGGACGTCAGGAAGGTCAAGCTGGTGAGGACACACCTTCAGCGGGATCAGAGTCCGCGAGTATAAACCCACTCTCGTATCCGCCCCTCTCGGTCCGCCTCTCTTGCCCGATAGCGCAGCATTTCAGTCGGGCGCGCATGAACGGCACGCCAGAATCCGCGACGTCGACCATAAACCGTGACATGTGCGCCTGGTTCCTAAAACCGAAGATGACGTCCGTGGGGGCGGGAAGGGTAGAGATGAACACGTCGAAGGGCGCCCAGTCGCCGCACAACACGTTCGGGAGCGCCTTGTTGGTGCAAGCAGAAAAGTCGAGCGCGATGACGCGATTCTCGCTTTTTGGCGGGGTTTCCTCTGAATGCGGGGCACGCGCGGTCGACCACAGGATGCGGGGCGCAAAGAAGCTGCGGTCGTCAGAGCGGAGCCATGTCTCTGTGAATATCGCGCAGATGAGTACAGAAGCAGGCGGCTCAAATGAGAATGTTCCTCACCACTGTGGCCAGGTTCCCGCTGCGCACTGAGCGAAACACGTTCAGGTTGGATCGTGGTTGTTGCCTTCAGCTGCCGAAGAAACAGCTCCGAGTTCGTGTGATACTGATTGTCGACGGGAATGACCGCTGTGCGGAGAGGAGCGCGGTAGACCGAGGCGAGCCAGATGGCGTACACGTCGTCGGGGCAGTCTTCGAGATGCACGTGGTCCAGGAGCGAATGCCCAGACTGGAGAATCAACGGGAGGCTGGTGACCGGCGGTCCTCTTGACCAGCGCAGCCCGAAGCACTTCAGACTCCGGAGGACCGGTAGCTCGTCAAGGAGAGCCACCAGATCGTGAAAAGATGCAAAGTGGATTTCCTCGATTTTGAGCTCCCTGATTGAGAGTGATTGGGCAGGCGGGACGCGATAGGCCGGAGGATAGATGGAGCGGAGGGTGGGTGTTTTCTTCGGAAGTGGACCATATACCGCGATATTGCACAAGCCGTCCGTCTGAGGTAGCCTCGAACACAGGCCGGGAAGGAGATAGAGGAAATGGGCTGGTGACCGGTGGAGGAACGTCATCGCGTTCACCTCGTGAATGTGCTCCGCGAGGTGACTAACCGGAGACTCGAGGAAGGCAAGCAGCTCATGCAGATCTTCTAAGCGTCTGAGCCAGACGACTCGAAAGAGCTTCCCTTGACACAAACGCGCCCATCGCCTACAGACCCGTGCGCATTGTCCCAGCTGCCGTTCAGTGAAGGGTGCAACGTTCCGGTCGTGTTCGTTGAACGGGTCAGCGACGACGATGAAGCCCAGTATGCGCTCGAAGAGGCCGGGAGTAAGCTCTGCAGCAAGTGCTCGGACCCGCTCGCGCGTGCGATTGCGCTCGCGTGTCGCCCTTCGACCCTTCGTCGGCATTCAAAGCCTCGTTCTAGGATATGTTAAACGCGTGGGTGTATCACCTGGAGTAATTAGGATCAGACATGTTTCTAAGCACTGCTGCGACATACCGTAGGAGAAGGCCCCGTCGACACCCTGGTAAATGAATGGGTCTCAGACTCGTCACAAAGACGGTGAGAAGGTGGCTGTCTACGAGGAATAGGAGCCTGGAAGAATGGCTATGATGGTGGCGGTGGTGGTGGTGAATGCGACCACCCGGCCAACATGGGTCGCCATATTACCACCCTCTTAGCGTAGCAGACCGGTATCCGGTCGCAAACGAGAAGATGAGGACGTTCTGAGACACTTCCGCAGAGTTGACTGAGCGAGAGGGCTGGAGCGAAGCGAGGTCGTGGAGGTCGTGGTCAGAAGATATTAGACGCTGTTGCTCATTTTGCCTTCCCTGGAACGACGACCGCCTCAACTCAGGACCCCCGG
>ALYI01003692.1:0-56707 GCA_001969225.1 Ceriporiopsis andreanae CBS 279.92 | reverse complement strand
GTTACTTCGTGTCCCGGAATACCTCTCGGCACGTATGCATACCAGCGGGAGGGTGCGCAGCTGGGATACGACACGGGATCATCTCCAGCTAAGTAATAAGTAGCTGCTGCGGGATCGCTGGCTCGGTAGCTGCGGATATCTGCGATGGATGGAAAAAGAGCCTCGACCGCGGCACGACCCGCCACTACGTACCACCAAAGCGCGATGCGATGGAAATGGCCTGCAAGGGACGCGCTGCGCGCCTCGTGGTTTGAGCTAGGAGTATTTCGCTTGTTTTCGCTCACTGTGGATGACTACATAGCGAAGCTTGGCGACCTTCAGAAAGTCGCGTCTTGGCCCTTCCGCTTACCCGGATGTGGCGGCCTCCGAGGATTCGTACTGACTCGTCTTACGACGTCATTCGTACTGCCAGAATAGCGAGATTGCAACTGAAGAAAGTCAAGCAGCTGCCGCATATGCGATATAGACTCTCCGAGTCATGTATCTCCTCATTTATCTGATATTTGACGCGTTCATTCCCGACGCGACGCTTGTCCCGCCGAACATCCTCATCTTTACTAACCTACACTCTTGTCACGCCCCCAGGCACCGGACGCCGAGCACGGCGTTCGTCACTCGTGTCGGTATGCGTCGGGCGTCGTATACACGTGCCGGGGCAGGCGAAGGAATGTAGGATTTTCTCGCTCGCGCACCGCTTCGCACTCTAGCGAGGTGATAAGGTATCCGCCGTGCGTCTTTCTCCAATACCAATACCAATACTTACCAATATCGCGTCGGTGTTCGCTAGCCTCAATTGTCAGTAATTACTAAGTAGGGTGCAGGCTGTCGACGTCCGCCGCCGGTCGGCAGGCTGGCACGGCGGCGTCTGAAGAGAATTAGAGAAAGAGAGACAGAAGCCTCGCGGTGCGGCAGGGTGCGGCAAGCCCTGGGGTCGGCGTCATCGCGCGCGTTTCAGCGATCGTCGCGATCGCAGCCACTACGCGACGCGCCGTTTGCCGTCGGGTCACGGTCGCTCGTCACTCGTCGCTTGTCAGGTCAGCACTTCAGCTTCAAGCTTCAGGACTTGGTCGTCGCGCGGCTAGGCGAGAAGATTTGACATGGGCATGCGCGATCTGGGGGACAGGGTACGGCGCGTGCTGCGCGTCGCGTGTTAATGAGGTGGGGCGCGCTAAAGGTGGAGGACGGAGGGCGGAGAGTGCTAATGGCCATGGGGCGGCGTCAGGTCATCGGCGCGACGGCGGGGCGTGCTAGCCGCAAAGGAAACGTGACTAACGCGTTGTGCGTCCGCGGAGGCCCCAGCTGCTGTTGCATTAGTGATATTTTAGCAAGGTCGCAGGACTGCTACCACCACCACGACTCCCCATGGATTTACGACGCTGCAAATCTCACGTGTCCGCAGCACGTCGCGCGGTGCTGGATGTAGCCCTATGTAGCCTGGACAGCTGGTGTTGCAGCCACCAAAGATGTCGCGGTATACGCGGTCGTGGAAGACGACTCGGGGCAGGTAAGTTGGGGTCGGGCATGGCTGGAAACCCCGTGGGCGGGATCCCCGTTCGGTCGCCGCACGCCACGGTCGGGTTTCTAGAGATACGCAGGCGTGTCGATAATGAGGCCGAATTCTGACCGTGGCCTCTACAGCAAATAGCGTTGCGGTAATTTGGGAGAGACCGAAGACGACGGCGCGACCCAACGCGACGGCAGCACACCGGTAAGCGTGGATGCGTTCGTGCTGCGTGAACTGATCGGAGCGTAGGTTAAACGTTCAGACTGCGTACGTCGCGGAGTCTTGTCTAATGATGAAGCGTTGGGTCTGTGGCAGAAGTGTTTGGTGCGCCCGTTGTCCGTCTTTCGAGTCTTCGAGATGCGGCGGCCGACGCGACGAAGGCGAAGGTGAAGGCGAAGGCGAAGGCGAAGATGCGCCACGCGGATTATCCTCTGCTCTGAGCCTCAATATTCAACGTCAATGCCTGGGCGACGAAGACGCGCCGCGTCCATGTCCAGTCGTCGGCGCCGATTTCTCTAGGACGTTAGTCGGGCAAGCTCGCCTCCGCCGTTCCGCGCGTCGACCTCTTCCATGATCCATGACGACGGCGACCGCCATCTGGTGGTTGTCCGCGTCCCCTGTGGCGTCCGACGGCGTTTCTGTGGCGCTCGATGGCCCTGCACCCATACGCTCAGGGCGGGTGGCGGTGTGAACACCGGCGGATGGCACCTCAGGACGTTGCTCCGATAGCTCGGCGCTGGACGACGGCTCGCGATGGTCCTTTTCCGTCTTCTTCGGAATCACCACCGTCGTACCACGTCCTTTGCCCTTGCCCGCGTCCTTGCCCACGTTCTGCGGTATCTCGGCGTGCGCCACCGGCGCCAGCTCGTTTCCCTCTGTGCGTATCCTTAGCAATAGCAACTCCGCGAGCTCGATCGACTTGCACTTGTCCCTGACTGGAAGCACGCCCGCCACACCGAGGCCCACGATGCTCCGGCATATCGAGACGATGGCCTTGAGCGTGACGTGCGGGAGCGTCTCCGAGTCGCGCAGGCGCTCCGCGAGGCACGAGACAGCGGTGGTCCGTACGACGTCGGTCCTCTCGTCGAGGAAGCGGCGAAGCTTCTTGATGATAACGCGCACCGACGGCAGAATATCGCGCTCAGACTCTGTCGCCTCCGCGTCGTCCGGAGGCTCGGCACGGTCGTCCGGTGGGTCCGAGTTCTGGTTGAACACCGCGATTTCTTTTCCGTTGTTTTCAACCATTTCCGAAGGCCCGGGTCTCGCGACCCCCTCAAACCTCCGGCGCTTGTTCTGTAATAGGACGGACGGATCCTGGGTGAGGACGCGGACAGCAGTCGCGCTCGAACTGAGGAGGAACTCTTGTGGCGCTACACACATAACCCGCCAGCGGCTCGCGTTGCTAACAATAGTCTTCGAGCACCTCGCCGCCCACGAACTGGTCTGCAGGATAACTGGTCAACTAGGAAGGTCCGAGATGCCTACCGTAGTGGTCAAAAGACTTTCACTTCCGAGTCGATAGTCGTCAGCATGTCGAAAAGACGCACGGAGGGCATGTGCTCGGGGGAGTCGTGCGCGGCTTGATGCCTGCCGCGAGGTGACAATGCGACTGACGTATACGCAATCGTGGAACAGGTTGTGATCGCTGATCGACGTTGTTAGAGACGACATGGATTACGACTAGGAACACGTGTTTGCGTAGTTGCTCTTCAGAATGCATAAGCTCAATGTTGCATGGTAGAATCGATGATGAAAGCGGTCGTAAAGATTGATGGTACGCAGATGACAATGCTGTTCCTGGTCAAACCAGATACGAAGATCACTGCCATAGAGTCATAGAGCGTTGAACCACCCTGAACGGGTTTGGGACTGGAACGCTGAATATCTTCACTTCGGTTTCGTCCTTTGTATCCGAGACGTCATCGAGCTCCTCTTTCATCTCATCGGCTTTACGCTTGGCGACCTCAAGGAACCGACTCAAGGCAGCTGCACCATCTTGAACCTCTCTGCGGTCGCATATTGAGAGTAGGCGGCGAGCGAGGGATAGGGACGGACATTCGCTAGCGAGGGGAAGAAGACCGCCGGGCTGAGCCAAGCGCTCGAGGCTTAGACTGATCGAGACGATGGCTTTGACGGTAATGAATGGAAGTGTTTTGGAGTCTTTGAGGTATTTTGGTAGCTCCTTTTCGTCCACAGCGGTCTCTTTCAGAAGGAATTTCTTCTCTTTGGTGTAAGTCTCCAGCTCATCCAGTAACTTCTGCAGCTCTCCTCGATCTTCTTCGGTGAGAGTCGACAGTGGCTGGAGAGCAAGCAGATGAAGTGCCGCGGCGCTCGAGCTCAGGAGAAACTCTTGAGTTGCGACCGATTCCTTCGTGTTGATGCCGGTGAGCTGCCAACGTTTTGCAAGCGGCACAACTGTTCTGGCACAGTTACTCGCCCACTTCAGAACACGAAGTTGATCTATGTATGGGACACGTTTGAGTGTTGTAATCGTGCATGGAAAGTAGATCTCACCGTTTTTAGAGCATTTGTAGGTCTCAGGGAGAACCCCACACACGAGCATGTCGAACAGTAGAACAGAGGGTACGCGTGTAGCTGTGTCCGCAGTAGTGAATGAATTTCGCTCGTCACAAATATGTGCGAGCTTCGCGGCGAAAGCAATGGCGAGGTCTTCCTCTCTGTACTTCTTGACGCCGGCCTTTATGAACGCCCAGATGAACATCAGGATGTAGGGGAGATTGGGGTCGTCGGCGCGACGGGATACAACCCAGTCTTTGTGCGTCTTCCTCGAAGGCTCCTCCGATTCGTACCAATCACGCGAGAGGATATCCATGAAGATCTCCCCGTGCTCCTCCGCGAAAGGCAAATCAATTTTGGTCAACGTCTTCCTGTTAAGTGTCGCCTCTCCTGAATTCAAAGCGACGATGCCCTCGCGACGATGCATCTTGAGCGACATCCACTCCAAGACGCAGCGTGTTCGCATATATGGTGCAAGATCGTCGAAGCAACTCTTGATGTCCAGATTCATGGTGGAAACAGAGGACGACGCCCACGCCAACGCCTGTTCGTCTAGTAAGGCGTGAGTTTCGTGGTTGCGGATGCGCTTGAGCTCCCGACCCGCCCACATGTTGATGCCAGTCGGGGGTGACGTAGAGACAGCACGATTGAGCTGCTCCTTTGCCGCCCATTTTAGGAGTTGACGCAGCCGTTGCAACCGCTTATGTCGAGGAGATACCCAGCGGAGGAGGCCGAAGGCAGGGAGCAGGATCAAGCACGCGACGATTACGTTGAGAAGCCTCCAGACCATCGACAGAGGTTTCAGGAAAATCCCGAAACAAGCAACTGCAGTTTTATATGGGCAGCTGGGGTCGAGCAACGGCATAAGTGACATGCAGACGAACATGCACAGCCAGAGGATAGACAGAGCGAGGATGGGGACTGCAACGAATAGGGATATATGGCGGAGATAGTCGATGAGGCCAATGACGAAGGTGCCCACTGCCACCTGCAGAGTCAAGGAAAGTAGTGAAAGCAGATCGTCGCCGCCGTATCGTACCCATCCAATCCAGCGGTACTGTCGCAGCCTAATTGCCTCGCGGGTTGGTAGGTGCGTGGGGATAGGGATGTACTTCAGCCACTGCTGGAGCGATAGGGCGAAGAAGGCGACAAGCAGACTAAGAGTCAAGCTTGCGTGCCACAGAGCACACACCGCGAAGTTGAAGGGGGCTGGTTCATCTACCGGGACCGCACCGAAGGAGCGAGCTTCCGCAGTGGCGTTCATGAATTCGCGCGAAACGCGGAAGGATGCTGTCTGTGAAGATATCCTAGACAAAAACTGTGTCGACGTGACCGCGGGGTCCACCTGTATAAACGCCAGGGAGGCGACAGCGAAGGCTGTGACCACGGCGGAGAACAGACCGGTCTACGACAATACTGTCGGTGCCGATGCGCATGATAATATGGGTCGTTACGCACGAATATTAGAAGATTGTTGACTTCCTCCTTCAGCTTGTCCAGTGTTTCTTTGTCCGCCTTCAGCATTCTCTCCAACACGGGCTGCCAATGTTCGCCCTTCACTGTATTCTGCGAATTATATGAGCGGTGATGCGTTCGAAAGATAAGAAAACGAACTGACCTCCTTGACCGTATCTCCATTCTCGATTTTCTGGCCTGCACCGTTCGGTGCCAATGCTGCAACAACCTGACAAATCGTTTCAGGATGAGATTTCTCAGTTGTTGAGAAGGGTTACCTCGGCCTTTTCGTCTACACGGTCATCTTGTTTGATGTTAGACTTGACCGGCGAGTCTGCAGGCTCTTTGGTTACTTCCTACAGAATGCCAACGAAATCAGGTTTATGGTCAGTGGTAGCCGAATTCGACAAACCTGAATGTGTGAGCCGTCCATTCGTAGCAACAAGGGAGATTCGACAGCTTCATGGTCGCGTTACGCAGTTATACTCCTTATCGGGCGCTCGCCTGTCCATGCATCCAATGCCTTGGGCAAGTGTTGCGTCTAGGGCTGATGCATTAAGCTTTGCAGAGCCGACCCCGTGCGGAGCGTAGCACGAAAGTACAATACGCTTCACATGGACCCTCCCCCGACTTCTATTTTCCCATGGTCTCGGAATGGATAATATACTAATAAAATGCAGGGATCGTTGAGTGCTCCCATAACTGCACAGGATCATCATCGAGGCTTAAGTTGGACTACAATGAACCCGTATTGTCGTTTCCGTGACGTGCTGTGCTGTCCCATGCTAGAGGCAGAGTGGAGGCACAGGTCGTGAGACCCCACTGAGGATATCTGCGTTCGCCGACATCATCAGCACGGTTCGGCCATCATGAACCCAAATACAGCACCTTCGCGAACTGAATAAATTTGGAATGTAGAGAGGGTCCTGATGAATTTGGGAGCAGGAGGGGAACCTCAATGTCATATTATTGAAGTGGTGACTTATCTCTCGCAGAACGCACGCATATAGAGGACGAGAACTCTGACGCTCTCATGGTTAAAATATTGGATCTGACACTACGCACGTCAGCGTCGAAAGGTCCAAGAATAAAACGATAAAGACCGGCCTAGGACGGCAGGCTCGCATTCGCAACCTCGTCATGGCGCTTCGCTTGACCCTTCATCTTTGCTGACACCAAACTGGAGACGCTGAAGGAATAAATGAATGATAAACAGACAGGCTGGTGCACCAATGGCTAATGGCCAATGAGTAATGAGTATCGAGTACCTCGTTCGACCTCTACTGACGCGGACTTACAAACAATATTCAAACGACCTACAGCACTGCATTGCCCGATGAGCCGAACTGCTTTGATGGCACAAAAACTTCATCAAGACACAAGTGGTTTGAGATCATCGAGGCACTCGAGCACAGCAGACGAAGATCAGCGTGTATCTGCGTCACATCTGTGTGGCGATGCGATCGTGCTTGCCGAGTGACGCCGACAGGTGCGCGGCGTCGAAGACCGTAGACGGCCCGCGGGTTATGAGCATCGGCCAGTGAACAATGCGATGACAAAATGTGATGGTCACGTAGTGCGAAATGATGTGAGTACAGATGGTGTGTGATGTGAGTAGAGTCAGCGCTGTCGGCGGGTGATGCCAGTAGAGTCAGCGAGGTCGGTGAGTGAGGTTGCGAAGCGGACGTAGGGTCCGGTGCAGGTCGAACGGCAGGCGTTCAGACGACATAGAGCACTAGTTTCACGCGTTGGGACGTGATGGTCGTCGTCACGAAGGTTGGTGATGGCCTCAATGTGAATGCGCGGGGAAGCTGATGGACGACATCCTCCGCCGTGGGTCTCTAGCTTCGACCTCTCGGAGGCGTTCCTGGATTTCCGCCTTGAACTCGGGCTGTACGACGATGAATCACACATTAGTCAGTCGCGTGCAGAGCATCCATGGAGGGACTATCGGGGAACGCGACGCCGCTTACATTCTGGTTGTACGCAAGCTCGAGAGGCTCAACCTGGCGCCAGGCCCATTGGAACTCGGTAAGCATCCGCTCCTTGGCCTGCTTGTCGAGCGTCAGGAAACGCGCGACGCGCACTTGCACGTCTTTGTTCACGAGGCTCCGGTAGGCCGTGATGTCCGCGGGGAACTGCGAGTCGCGTGCTTTGACGGCCTCTGTTTCTCGCGCCAGTGCAGCCTTGCGTCGTCGATGGAGAGACATTATCGCGTGGCAATGCGCGTACCGGACCTCGGAGATGGTATTTTGCAGAGCACTAAGTGTAGGTGCGTCAGGCCGACACAGCTTGCCGTAATAGCTCTAACGGAATTGTGTCAGTCAAAAAGGCACTCAATATTTGGAGCCGTGATATACTTCAATTTCTGGCGGGCAATGAAGCTCGTCTACGTTGTAGAACGCGTCTTCTGCTTCGCCTTGGTAATCTTCCGCCAACAGGTCGTACAAAGTATGCATCTCTTCGCGATGCTGGGAGCGCAGAGCTACAATACGTTCTCCCAGCTTTGTTGAATTGTCTTCGGTAGAGAGCTCTAGCTTAATGGCATCCATACTTCATGAGGTGAGCTTCTGGGAGTCTCGAGTAACGTATGACTTACCCCGGAAAGTAACATCCACTCGCCTCCAACACCTCGTCAGCTTCTCGATGCTTCTCGATGGCATCTCTGAGCTTTCTCTCTTTCCTTTCTGTAATTAATTTCCGCTGGTCCTCGTCGAGATCACGGAGGTGTCCTGCGTCATATGCTATGTTGATCTCCGCAGGATCCTGTAGAGTGCCCATAAAGAATCCATTTTTCTTCGGGATACCGGCAGGATTTGGGAACAGTTTTCTGTATATTTGAGTATCTGCCATGCGTGAATGTAGGCTGACAGTACCGAAGTCAAGCGAGGCGTGGTGGTGGTCAGCGGATGAAGGGCAATATAGTGACAAGCGCCGATGCTGTCGCGTTTCCTGCTGTCGAGCTCGGCTCAGCTCGCATGTGCTCTGCACACGACAGTCACGACAACCACCTCTAACGGCCGATCCTACACACAGAAGTCCCGCGAAACTCTCACTCGACACGAGTTCGCCTGTGATCACGCTCTTGATAGCGTCTCAGCAAAGCGCGATTGCAACGTGATTGCTCAAGTCGGCGAGCAGTCTGCCTCAAGCACACGCATCGCCTCTCAGTACCCCGATCCATGCGATAGATCGTTTCTACAGCTACAGAAAGATTGTAGAATACTTGTGGTGGTACAGCCGTACGTCTTCACATCTTACATTTTGCAGGTCAAACTGAGCGCAGCTACCACACCTTAGCCATACAACATGTCTGCAGCAAAGCGCGACACCCTGTTTCCACCAACAGCACTGAGCAGGACTCAGGGAGGCTTGTTACCCCGTACCAGTTCTCGCGAGTCACTTACAGCTCACCCTCTCCTGTCCCCTACCGTCCCAGGATCATCTGCCTCATCTGTGTCAAGTGCATCCAGCGGTTCCCTAGACACCAATGCAACGCCGGTTCCTGCCACTCGCTACGTACCATATACACCCAGACAACGCGGTGTGCCTGCGGCCGTTACAACTGGGACGACCGCAATGCAATCAAGCGTCCAAGCGTCGCCGCAGCAGCATCCATTTCACGGAGACGCTACGAGCAAGCTACAGCTCATGAATCTCAAAGCTGCAGCGCAGAAAGGTGGACTTGATACGGCGAGCACTGGATGGGCAATTCTGGAGAAGCTTGGTACAGAGACGGACCATGGCACAGAGTGGAACGAGATCTGGAATGCGATATCGGCGGGCAAGGTACGCATAGTCACCACATTCATCCTGACCTCTTTACAGAAGCAATAATACACCTTTACAGGCTACCCTCCTCCTGCCTTTAGAAGCGCATTCGACAAATGAGCCGATCACGACAGAGTTCATGCGAGATCATATCGCATTCTGGGATGGGTCGACGCGAACGAACGCGCCTCTAGTAACGCTCTCAGGGCTTAGAGGGACAATGACGGAGTACGTACGACCGAAATATTATCTGGATCGTGCACGACTTGCCACGAGTCTGACACTGCCGCAGTGAAATCCTGACCATACGCTCCTCCATCGACACTTCATCAAAGTCGTTCAAGGCTATACAGGACCCCGCGACGCGCACTTCTGCGCTGCTATCCCTCCCACCTTTGCCATTCCCAATTTTGCAACCCTCGCAAAGTGCCCCCACGTCCCCGGCGTCCCCTCCGCCGCCTCTACCCCTCTCCCCCAAACAATCCTCCGTCCCCACATATCCATCATATAATCTAACCTCTCACCATCCCTCATTACCCCTTCCTCCACGACCACCCGCCTCGGCCTCATCGAAGCCACCTCTGCCGCCACGGCCAAGACCGAGCGTACCTCCCGTCGCCGCAGCATCGCGCCTGTCCAATCCCTTCGCGTCGCTCTTTGGCCGTGCGGCAACCCCGACACCACCAGCGAGTCCCACGACTGTGCCTGCACCACTCCACCCGGCGCCATCAACCAGTCCCACAGATAGCCACGTACAGCCGGGGCCAGATGGCACGGAACACGTCCTCGGCGTGCCCGCGTTCACGTTGTCGCGACGCATGGTCCGCCGCGATCTCGCGAAAAGCGTCATGCGCGCGTTGCATGCTGAGATCCGGCTTGGACTGTCGGTGAGCGGGGCACCGAATTGGGTTGCAGAACGCATCGGGGAGTTCGCTGAACGCGAAGGACTGATGCCCTTCGTCAAGGTGAAGGGCGGCAAGGCAAAACCCGACGACGGCAGTGCGGGCGGATATGCCGTTGGTTCTGGTGCGAACAAGGACGAAAGCATCGCTGAGATAGGCACGAAGTTCCAAGAGTTCTACGAGGAGATTGAGGAACAGCTGGAGAAACGGAAATGGCGGGGAAGGAACTCGTTTGGCAAGGGCCTCGTGCAGCATCTGAACGGAAGCTCGATATCGTCGTTCTCAGAGAGTGTGAGTGGAGATGAGAGAGGCGAGAAGGAAAGCATCAAAGACGACGGCGACGATACCGAGAAGGAGAGTGAGATAGACGAAAAGCAAGAGAAGCCAGAAAGTGAGCGCGAAAAGAAGATCCGCGACGTCGTGGAAGCTGTTGAGCGTACTATGTGCTGCGTCTTCTATGATAAGTGCGTCCATCCTCCAACTCACGCGACACCGGTGCACGATCATATTATACCTTTAGCTAATCACTTTCGATATGAACAGGCTGTTCCTGCAACCATTCTCCGACGATGCGACACATGACGAGGCGCTATCAAGTCGAATTGCTGCTGTAAACCTCCTGGATCTGACTTTGTCTCATCTTGGCGTCGATGTGGGGGAATCCGGTCCAGAAGTAGAAGCAGTCGTGAAAGCTTGCGGCGAGAGTAAGTTTGAGCTCAAGTCTATTCTACATTCGTATACTCATACGATGTGACGCCAGCCCTTTCACAACTCGACTCTTCATGTAGAGCGCCTGCGGACAAAGCAGCAGTTCTAGTCACGGCGCACAAGATTCTAGTTGGTATGAGACTTCTCCATTTTTTCCAAGCTCGTGCACTCAATATCCTCTTAGATGAACTGTCCAAACTACCGCCTATCAACCTGAAGTCCGAGGATGAGATCTTGGACGACAAGACCCCGCGTGCTGGCACGTTTGGCAGACGGACTGCGGAGGAAGAGGCGGATGACGTACCACTGAGTCCCGTCACCTCACTGCTGCCAGACACTCCTGCGGTGGTGCTGTCACCAGAGTCAAGCGAACCTCCACCAACTGAACTGACACAAAGTCCTGCTGCCCTCAATAACCAACTCACCGTGGAAGAGCCTGACTCGTTGCCCGTGCCCGCACGTTCGCCGTCACCTCGTCTGACGATCTCGCCACCGCCACCGCCCGACATGCCTACGCCGGTCTCTGGCGACATCATCCTACCCCTCATGATATTCGCCGCCGTGAAGGCGAATCCACCGCACCTCGTCTCCCACTTGCTATATACCCAGCGGTTCCGCAATCAGGCCGTGGGTGGCGAAGAGAGCTATTGTCTCATCAATCTCATGGCCGTCGCTGAATTTCTCGAGAACGTCGATCTTGCCGCACTTGGGCTAGGCGAGAGCGAGAAGACAGTCATCAGGTACGTTCTATCTGAACGTTTTGCAGAGTAGACACTCACTACCATTTATGCTGTTCAGTACTGCTGAGCTCACACCTATTACTATCAATCGCACTGGTCTTGGATCGGAACCCACCTCACCAAGGAGCATTCACGCTAGCTTGCGTGGTCGCGTGGAGCAGCAGGTCGACGCGATCGCTGGATCGGCCAACAAGGTCATCTCTGGCGTCGTCGACTCCTCGTTCGGTGTTCTGCGTGCGCTGCTCCCAGGCCAGGCAGTTGGAGAGCCCGTCGATGGCGAGCTTCAAGAGTCTTCTCCATGGAATGCCACCCGTCCGGGATTCGGTCTTCTCCGCCGGGATACAGGCTTCTCAATCGCGAGTCTCGCAGCATCGTTACCCGGTGCACGTGCGAAGACCCCAGTGCAGAAGGACGAGGAGGCTGGGCAGCAGCTCGTGGAAGTACCGTCGAGACCAGGGTCCATTCGCGCTGCAGCGGAGTCCTCCTCTGAGGAGGACAGCGGCGAGGAGGATGATGAGGAAGAAGAGGAAGAGGAAGAGCACGACACGCGGAGCATCCGTAGTTTCGAGAGCATGATGAGCGGAAGTCATAAGCGGAGAAGAGTGCCTGCTGGGCGGAAGAGCATCACTGACAGGTTAGCCAGCATGCCAGGTCTGTCTCGGCTGGGGCACAATGTGCCTGGTCCTCACGACGGATCGAAGGTGAGCACACACACAGTTTCGAATTGATAGTTCTGGTGACTGATACACCGTGTCGTAGACATCTCCGCCAGCCTCGAGACGGACATCACTGATGGTCCCAGGACAAGGTGTTCGCTATGAGTCTCCGGGCTCATCTCGCGCGGCGTCCCCGGTGGCCATACGCATCTCACCACCGAACACTCGTTTCCTCGAATGCTCTGAGGACGATCTGAAAGTGTCAGAGGTGCCTGAACTACTGAGGGAGTATCGGCGACTTGTCGAAGCGGTGCGGGCGATGGGTGGTTTCCACGAGGACTGAGGGTATCGATGGCACTGTAGTATAGACCATACATTTTACACTACTCTATTGAACTCGAATTTGGACCTGATTAGACTGCAGTGCGAGCTGGACGTTGCTCAATCAAGAGTGGTATAACAGGCAATTGGATGTAGAGATGGTGATAATGGGCGTCGAGAGGTCAACCCTATTCAGACATGTCGACAGTAGCGCGATCTGACTGTGAAGCGCGAACAATCGGTGGATTCGACCGTAGCTTGTCGAGCGCAACGCAGATGATTCTGACTTTGAGCGCATCAAGACGTAGATCATCCCTAAGGAAATCACGCTGGTCTTCGACTGGTAGATCGGCCAAGCCGAGCAAACAGTCGAGATCATAAACTCCTGCATCCACGAAACTGGACAGCAGATGGTCCATACGTGGATGTAGCAATTTCAAAAACATCTCGACGGATTCTGTGGAACCTGTAGGTGCGTGCTTTGCAAAAAGAGATCAGCGAGTGCGGGACTCATCGACTGTATGCTCACCGGTTGTGTAGCTTGGCGTACCCTAGCTGATGGTCCCCTATTAGAGGATTGGGAAAGCGAGGTGCTTGATGGTGTTGCTGGACGTGCTAACGCACTAGAAGCTGAACGGGGCATCGACGTCCGTTGTACCAGGGCTGATCCAGAAACCCGTCCCCTAGACTTGGACGTCTTCTTTAGCGGAGTTTGAGACGTGTTTCTTCCTGCATCAGAAGGGGAGGGTTTCGAGGGAGGGCGTGCCTAGTCGACGTCAAAAATATTCTACAAATTCTGACAGCATTCGAGAACATACCAAGGCTTGGGCATCCGGCTTCCGATCTTCGTCTGCTTGCGAGTCCAACTCGTCCTTCTCGGACTGCTAGGATGACGATAAACATTCAGTGGAGACTACAGTCGTTTCACGTACCCCTTCGTCCTGATTTATTCCTCTATTCGTCGATCTCCTCATGTTGGACGATGTTTGAGCCAGTTTGGCTCGGAGTAAAGACTCGACGGGCCACGCGTTCTCATATCGTGATAGAAACGGGAGCTCGGTAGGTGCCTTACAAGTAGACATTTCAGATGTAAGCACAACGCAGCATTGATTTGAGTCGAAAAGAACTGACTACCGCTAAAATCTTGATCAATGTCGCGCGGTCCTGATTAGCCCAGTTCTTGGACCGGTCAAGGCGGTCTAGGTAATTCTTGTTGGCAGCCTGGACGTGTGTCTGCGTTAGGGCGGGTGAGATCAAGTAGTAAGTATGCAATGCTTAACACGCAAGGATGCAGCGTCTTCCTGGGACAACCCAGGGATCGATTTCGAAGATCGAAAAGTGCCCCACGAAGAAGGTAAATGATGAAATTCTTGACTGGATGCATTAGTATTGGATGCCTGTCCTTGGCTAGAAGATGGAGTCGGCGCAACCCTGGGGATTTCTCTCGCAGGTGAGGCCAGTGTTTCAATCAGTGCCATCCTAGCAAGTTGTGGTTCGAAGGAAAGCGACGGCGAGCCCCCAGCCCGTCCCGATCGAGTCGTGCGTCTGCGTTTTGATCCCATCAATGAACTTCATCAGGGCAATAACGAGCATCTATTCCTAACAAAGCCAAATAATTGCCAAACTTGGCACGAAGAAAATGCCATATACGTGTGAGTGTACCAGGGAGTAGCGAGTACAAGGGTATATCTCTACCATATTAGAAGGAGATGATTAGAAGGGAACCTAGACGACCCATGTCAAAATTCTAGATATAGCCTTTATTCAGCTCGTCCTAGTGCACGTAACTCCGTGGTGGAGGATGGGCGCATGTCATGCAGGAAATGCGATATATGCGACATATTGAGGCTCTGGACTCCATCGGTGACTTAGCCTCCTGCGGGGAGATCCAGGTCGTCCGTAATCCAGTTCAGTCGCTCGAAGGATCTGGCATTCGCAGCTCTTCGAACGCGGCCTGAACGGTCATAACCTGGAAAGGGTTGAGGCCAAGATCATGTACGAGGAATTTGCGCTGTTCCGTTCCTGGCAGCATAGTCAACCCTGTCAGGCAGTCGAGGTCATAAACGCCACCCTCCACGAATCGTGGCAACAGGTCATCCATGGGAGGGTGTAATAGTCGCAGGAACCGTCGCACAGGAATTGTATCGTTCTCGATAGCCGCAGAGGATTGCTATACGGTTCGTTAGCGCGTCCATTCAGGATCTGCAAATTCAAATATCGACACTCACTTGGGCCCCATCCGAACGAATGGTAGGAACAGTAGTTGCAGGTACTTGTACGCGTGTGGTGGACGACAAGGCACTCAGTGCCAGGAGCGAAGGCAATGCTATGGATGATGCAGCCGACGCATGAGATGCTGCATTTGATGTCTGTGTTGCTGAGCTAGGCTTCTGACCACTAGAGCGGGAATCAGCTTTTCGCTCATGCGTTCGATAGTACGGTCTCCTTGGGACCATCTCGGCCAATGCAGCGCCCGTGTCAACGGATCGAGAGTTCGACTACGAGCAATTAGGGTCAGTACAAAGCGTCTCTCTGACGAAATGACGACGGAGTATAACGCACAGCAGAAGTCCCATCGTCAGGCGTGTGCTCTTCGTCTGCATGCTGTTGCTAACGGTCATTAGATAATGCCTATGAGTTATCAACAACATATAATATCCGTACTCACATTATCACGTGTCGACTTCCGCGATTGAGAAATTATTCTGGCGAGTCTGGTTCTGAACAAGGCCTCCGAGGGCCATGCATTCTCGTATCGGCTCATGAAAGGAAGTCTGTGAGATACCTGGATATCGTGATCGACACTGACGAATAGAATAGCACGCATGACAACTACCAACCTGAGAAAGCACATTTGCCTGAACTTCGGGGTCTTGGTCAACCCATTTCTTGGTCCGGTCAAGCAGCGGCAGGAGCGAATTGTTGGTAGACTGTAGAAACACGCCCACGTCAATAAACCAGAATGCATGTTGTGAAGATATACCATACCAGCAGTCTTTTTCCTTCGTCGTGCGACAAACCAGGGATGGACTTCGCAGTTGGATAATGGTAGAATCTTGAAGACACAGGCCTAGGGTAGAATTCTTGAGTGGCGACATCTCCGAGTGGCGGCGAAGGGCTGTTTGTAGTCGTTTTTGAGCTGGAGCGAGACATTTCAAGGTGCGCCATTTTCACGGATGGTGGTTCAAAAGCAAGAGACGACGGGCTCGGGGTTCTCAATTTCTGCATCTGATTACATCAAAGCTGGCCCGAACAAGGTGAAATCAACATCTGATCCTAACATGGCCAAATATGCAGCTCTGGCCAAGCGCTCGAGAGACGAGCCATTACAACTTCCGTCAGGGAGACAAAAGGAAACCACGTCTGATACGTGGGTCTCTGTGTGGTGTGATCTGGTTCTTGAGAGAACGCAATACGCTCAGGCACGGATATTAGTTTGCGGGCATTGGAGCGACTTGCGTTGTCCCTGCGGTGTAACAGTGTGCTCGCATTGTTGGTGCAGACCTGTCGCCAGGAGGTACTAGCGCAGCACACGCCATATACGAGAAGGCTTACTGGGCAGGCATACAATGATAGCGAAAGCGATGCATGGACCATGAGCGTACAGGTTGCAACATAGTATAACGAAAGACCACCAGCAGCGACACGACTGTTTTTAAGCCTCGGCGGGCTTTGATCGCTTGACGGCGACGGTGTTCTCCCTGCAACAAAGGCGTCAGAACGCCAACACCGCAACTATCTCGAAATCACGCACCGGAAGCCGTTCTTGAAGCGGCGTGATACTGTCTTGAGGTACCGCATGCGTCCAGAGCCAGTAGTTTTGCGTCTCTTCGCCTTCTGACCCCACTCGTACGACCGCAGCTTAGCACGGGGATAACCACATTGCGCACACTCTGGTAACATCGATCAGATCCAAACCCAGCGTAGTTAAACAACCATAGGGGGAGATCCGGTCAGCTGCATGAACAGTGGGAGGAACTGAATCTTCGCACCCTTGTGCTGCTTGTGGAAGCTACGGTTACCGCAGCGGCGGCAGAGCGTATGGCTCTTGGTGTGCCTCTTACTGGAGGAATGAAGCGTGATTGTTCAGTCAGCGTGTCCCAAGTTTTGCGAGAATGTAACACTCACCCGAAAGAGGTTGTACCTATACACCGTCAAGACCGTATCCCGTGAGCTTCTCCAAGGCAAAACACTTCGTAGCATAAGTACAGACCTTTCGTCTACAGAGAGGGGAGTCGTGAGCAAACATGAATGAGATATGAACATCCGGAAATGCAAGGTCGCCCTCCGTCCACCGAGGCTACATCCGTCCGGGTCGTCCGCCATCCATCTCCCAATCTCTCCCAATTCTTTCCGTTCAACCTCCCAACATACTGTCCTCCACCTTGCAATCATCCAGAGCCCAAAATGTCAACATTACTCACCATGGTTTCTTGAGGATTTTGCGGTTGCCGGCTGGTACGATCGTCCTGCACCCTCCGCAGGCGCTAACAGCTCATGATGACTTACGTAACGATTAGACGCTGAATATTGAGTGGGCACTGGGCGTCTCGTCTTCAGGCTCGTTGTCCGAGCCCACCACGTACCGCACGCTCGATGTACAATGTGCAGGCTCCACGGTCCTTCCACGTCCATAAATAACAGCCCAGAACACCAATTTTTTGACTGAGCCCGCCCGTAGTAGCTTGAATATCAAGAAGGTCGCCCGTATCGGTACCCACCTACGGCTCCGGTTCTCAACAAATCCACCTCTCACAGTCACGTTCTTTGTATTATCCTGCAAGCCCCAGTCTCTAGCGCTGCATTGCGCGAGCCGTGCGGGAAGCTGGAGCCCTTGATTCTTCGAAAACGTATTTAAGGTGTTTATGTTGTCTCGAGTTTCACCATTCAGCGGCTGATTTCCTATGTCCTCTACTGCCCAGCCT
Organism: Ceriporiopsis andreanae CBS 279.92; assembly: GCA_001969225.1. Taxonomy (NCBI): domain Eukaryota; kingdom Fungi; phylum Basidiomycota; class Agaricomycetes; order Polyporales; family Meruliaceae; genus Ceriporiopsis; species Ceriporiopsis andreanae. Next base: position 39,208 of record ALYI01003692.1, on the reverse strand, counting down.
GGTTGAGCGTGCAAATAAAACGGAAATGTTTTAGTCTCTCGTCCGCCGACAGCAGCGTTTTCGGGCTTCTACTTTTCCCGACTTTCACGGACCTCTCATCTTCACTGGTGCAACCGCCGTGCGATTTCTGTCCGAGTTTTACAGCATCGGATGAAGCTCCCGACACGCTCGCGTCCGTACTAAGTTTGCGCTGAGCCATATGCTAGCATCATTCGCGTATCTCACTGCTCGAGTTACCGCCCTGGAGGCAGCTCGGAGGGAGCCTAACACAGTCCTTCGATCACAATCGATGCTCTCCTGCGGAGGTTTCAGTGGGAGTGATCGGCGGACTCTGTGCACTGTTGCGCGAGGCGACAAGGGTCGGCTGCTTATGAAGCGTTGATGGAGCGCAAATACGCAAATATTCCTGACGTCCTCCGACTACGCAGGCTTCCTGTTTGGACCAACTAGGCAGGTCGGTAGGTCGTTGTGCTAGTCCCTCAAGCCCGCCCGAGCTTGGTGAGATGCTCTTAAAGAGCCCCCTAACGGCAGACGTTGCTTCACACACCTGCCGCCGCTTGCCATCATGTCCCCACTAACTTTCCAGTCAACTGTCCGCCTGTCTTCAGGTCCGTGTCGTCAGACATCCTGCTCGCGTCGCGTAAACTGACAGAGACATGTAGGTTATGACATTCCTCGTCTAGGATTCGGCGTAGCCTTCGGTTGGGGGAAGACGGAGGATGTAGCTGCAATTACGAAACCCTCTTTGATCGAGGCATTGAAGGTCGGATACCGGTGAGTGGTGATTGTCAGTCACATCGCTGGTCATGCTGACGAGCTCCTGCGCAGACAAATTGACGCCGCCCAGATGTACGCGAACGAGAAGGAGGTAGGAGATGGACTCCGCGAAAGCGGGGTGAAACGAGAGGACATCTTCCTCAGTGAGTCTCGGCGAGCCACTCGTCTCGTCAATTGCTAACGATGGCCAAGCATCCAAGGTCCCCGACACAGACAATACCTATGAGAAAACCACTGTTTGTATAGACAATTCTTTGAAGCTGCTGCAAACCGGTTCGTATAGCGGCAATCTTCCTTCAGATTCAGAACGGATCTATCTCACACCTAATGTAGATTATCTCGACATGTATCTGATCCACAGCGCGCCGGAGGGCAAAGGTCCGCGTCTTGAGATGTGGAAGGCACTTGTGGACGCGAAGAAAGCTGGGAAAGTTCGCACAATTGGCGTTTCCAACTAGTATGTCGCGTTTTACGCGTCGTCTGAGGCACTAATTTAACATCATGGACGTTAGCAATACTTATCACATAGACGAGATCATTGAGGCGGGCTTGGAGCTTCCGTCTGTGAACCAGGTTGAGGTGTGTCAACTCCCGCGATAATCTCACACCTGCTCTACTGATGATGGCGCGCGTCACCACTAGTTGCATCCATTGTGCCAACAGAAGCCTATCGTGGAGTACTGTAAGAAGCACGGCATTGAGGTCCAGGCGTACTGTGCCATCCTTCGTGGCGCAATGGATCATCCCGTCATCCAGGAAATTGCGCAGAAGGTACGTAATTTTGAAGGACCTCCGTGGAATCGTCGGCTCACATTCGTATTTTAGCACAAGAAAGACCCTGGCCAATTACTACTCCGGTGGTCTCTGCAGAGAGGGTGCGTCCTACGTCCCGTCCGATTCTGAACTCGGCACCCGCTGACTTCGCGTGTAGATTCCTTCCTCTCATCAGATCTTCAAGTCCCGCACGTATAAGGTCGAACATGGAGATATACGACTTCGAGATGGATGAGGCGGACATGACGCGCTTTGCTGCACTAGACAAGGGCGATGCCGGTTCGATGAACTGGAATCCAATCTACGTCAAGTAAGCGATAGATATGACCATTCCAATGTAATGCTACGTTCCAAAGTATGCAAAGGCGCACGGGAAAGTGTGTGCCGAGATGCCGGATGTCGTGAAGAGCGCCCAGGATCACTCGCGACCTCTTGGACGCCGCCACCATGTAGCTGCTGACCACTTCTAACTACTTCTGCTTGCATCCCTGGACGCGTGGAGGTTCGGGATCGTGTGTCTAGCCCTCCATCATACCCAACGTGACATGCGGGTCAATGGCGGAAACGCTGAACCTGAGATGTCCAAGCCCACAGGCGATGGTCTATTGCAAATGCCTCCTCATCCGTGTATCTATCAGGACAAATGCTCCACAGGAGGCGGTCGGTGCGCTAGTGCCATGCCATATAACTAGTGCGAAGATAGACAACTTGAAGGTACCCGCTCATCGCAACCCACCATGGACGCCCTATCTCTGCACTCTGGAATCCGTCTGTCTTCAGGTACACCAGTTTCGGCAACTCTGACGATCCAAGTGCTGAGTTTGTCAAACTCGCAGGTCGCAGTATCCCTCAGCTAGGTTTCGGTGTCGCCTTCAAAGGACAGGATCCTGCAGAGCTTACCAAACCATGTGTTCTGGAGGCCCTCAATGTGGGATACCGGTACGCGTATACCATCTGCGCGAGGATCTGTATTGACAGTACTCGATAGGCATTTTGACACTGCGCAGATGTACAACAACGAGGTTGAAGTCGGTGAAGCGGTGAGGGAAAGCGGCGTGAAGAGGGAGGAGGTCTTTGTCAGTGCGTGGATCCTCGTGTATGAGTGGGACATATCGATAACGTCTTCTTTGCAGCATCCAAAGTTGCAGACGGCGGATATCACACTGTTCTGAACGGCGTGAACACCTCGTTGATACGGCTAGGCTTCGGTGCGTTCCATCCACGACACCTACTGCCAATGCCTGACCGAAGGGCAGATTACCTGGACCTGTACCTCATTCATAGCGCGCCGACTGATAAGGCCAGTCGTCTGGATACGTGGCGTGGTCTTCTCGAAGCCAAGAAAGCAAACATGGTGCGCCATGTCGGCGTGTCTAACTAGTCAGTGCACGCGGCCTTGTATTGGCAACATGCTGTTCTCATATCAATTCGCGGACAGCAACGTTGAACATCTCGAGGAGATCAGGAAAGCTGGACTCGAGCTGCCCGCCGTCAACCAGATCGAGGTCAGACGCGTTGATGGAACCATTCTTCTCATCCCCAAATGCTCATATCGATGTCCGCTGTTAGTTGCATCCCTTCTGTCAGCAGAAGCCAATTGTGAAATGGTGCCGGGCGCACGACGTCGCCATTGAGGCCTACTGCCCCGTTCTGCGTGGCAAGCTGGACGACCCCGTCGTAGGAGAGATCGCGGAGAGAGTGAGTGACTCGTTCATATGTCTCTCTATGATTCTGCCGCTTATGCATTCCTCCTGCGTTTTCTTCAGTTCAAGAAAGAGCCGGCGCAGGTGCTGCTCAGATGGTCATTGCAACAGGGGTGCGTAAAGTTCATGTTCGATCTCGTTCCACATTAATTACGAGCTGCTTGTCCACATTCTAGCTTTATACCGCTCATCAGATCGTCGAATCCCGCCCGCATCAAATCAAACAAAGAATTATATGACTTCGAGCTCAGTGAGGAAGACGTAGAGAAATTGAACACCCTGGATCTCGGCGCCAAGGGTGCAGTGAGCTGGAATCCTGTCAACAGGGCGTAGCGCGTCCTTAGAGGTGTTTATGTGACCCTTTTTGTACGAGATAGTAAGCCAACTACTACATCGCTCTCTAATGGCGGGGCGCTGAGACTCTCCAGTTAGCCAGTAAAGTCGTTGTATATCCGGTGGCAGCAAGCAACACGCTTGCTTTTCAATATGTTCAAGTCATTACCGAGCTTATGGGCCATTTCAACCCTTCATATGTGCAAGTGGGAGAATACGGGCCTGACAACTGGTCATGGGAAGAATACCCAGGGACGCTGACCAGATCCTGAGCAAAAGTCCAACCTAAAGGCGAAGATGGCTCCCAGGATCTTGTATCTATCGCAGAAGAATGTTCCACAGCAGTCCATTGATGCGCTAGTGCCCTCTCATATAATGCGAAGATGTACCGGAGATATGTCATTATCCACCATGACTGCTCTGACACTGCGCTCTACGATTCGTCTATCGTCAGGTGAAGTCTTCCGTATCTCTTGAGGTACGTATGCTAAGCTGCATGGTCTGCAGGTCGCAGCATTCCCCAGTTGGGGTTCGGTGTAGCTTATGGTTTCGGCAAGGAAGAAGACCCTGCGGCACTCACGAAGCCATGCATGTTGGAGGCTATCAAGGTGGGATACAGGTAAACATGTCCTTCTTACACGCCGGATCCGTTATGACGATTTCCGCAAGACATTTTGACACCGCACAGATGTATGCCAACGAGGTAGAAGTTGGCGAAGCGGTGAGAGAAAGTGGCGTGAAGAGGGAAGATCTCTTTGTCAGTGCGTAGATTCTTGTGTTACTACGCTATGAGTAACTTGGGCTTATGTTGCCTTCACTACAGCTTCTAAAGTCGCAGACGGTGGATATAACACCGTACTGAACGGAGTGAACATCTCGTTGAACCGTTTAGGTTTCGGTGCGTTCTATGTTTGCCTCGCTGCAGTTCGTGCCTCACAATATGACAGATTACCTGGATCTCTATCTCATCCATAGTGCGCCGTCTGGGACCGAGGGTCGTCTGGATACATGGCGTGGTCTCCTCGAAGCGAAGAAAGCGGGCATGGTCCGCAGTGTCGGCGTGTCCAACTAGTGAATCCATGCGTTGTTTTCATTCGTAACGCATTGTTCTCATAGCAGCCTGTCTACAGTAATGCCAAGCATCTCGAAGAGATCAAGAAAGCAGGACTCGAGCTTCCTGCAGTCAATCAAATCGAGGTGGGCATGTGTTGTCCCAATGTATCCCAGGAACAATCCTTAGGCATGTGTGTTAGCTGCACCCATTCTGCCAACAGAAGTCGATCGTTGAATGGTGCCGAGCGAACGGGGTGGAGGTCGAGGCTTACTGCCCAGTCTTGCGCGGTAAGCTCGACAACCCCGTTGTCGGAGAAATCGCGAAGAAGGTACGCCGCTCGCTTATATCACCACGGCCAATCGTGTCGTTCATATGGGATGCTGAACCCCCTTTTAGTTAGGCAAGGAACCTGCGCAGGTGTTATTGAGGTGGTCCTTGCAGCAAGGGTGCGTCGACTCTGTGCCCGATATTCTGTGACGCTTGGCTCACGAGCCACTCTTCGTGGTTCAGCTTCATCCCGCTCATTCGGTCGTCGAATCCCGCCCGTATCAAGTCAAATGCAGAGCTGTACGATTTCGAGCTCAGTGATGAAGATATGGAGAAATTGAACGCCTTAGATATCGGCGCTCAAGGAGCGGTCAGCTGGAATCCCGTTGACAGGGCGTAACGCGTGGATCCCCTAGATCGACGACGTGTCCTGGTCTAGCGACTCCCACTCCAGCCAGTCAAAATGGAAATCGAATTCGTACATCAAGCAAATCATTGTCTTTTTGCCGCGATGCGTCGTCATGCACGCCTGTCTCCAGCAACAACATAACGAGGAAGGGTAAGCGGCGCGAGCGCCCAACGTAACGCGGGTAGGGTACATACCGCCCGTCCTGTCGAGTGGCTCTCGGTTGAGTCCTAGTCTGGCTTCAAATCTTCCGAGCTTCTCGATTGTTTTCTGATGGTTTTTGTTATCTCCGCGAGATTACAAAGACGTGTCGCCTTTCGTAAATGGTATCAATGCAACTCATACCGCCAATACTTCCTCGTGAACTTGCACACAACATAATAGGGGCGAGTATTGTTGAATTCCTATTGTGTCGGTAACTGAAATCTTATTGGTGCGGTGGGTCTCACTTTTAGCGAAGGCCTCGCCACAATGGAAGACGTGACGCGGCAGTAATCGTGGCACTGGAAAGCCCCCAAATTGCTCTCGCCTCCCTGCACCTCCTTCTTGAGATCTGGTCGGCTGGAATACAATTGGGTAATACATGAACCATCACTCGTAACAAGAGAACTTTATAAAGGTGAGCTTACCTTCTTGATATGTCCTTTGCTCCGTCTGACTTCAAGTTGACTATTGCGCCACTCAGTACGTTATTTGGAAATTCGCCGAAATAAGAGCGACCTCACCTTCCGCAGGTCTCAACTCTTGTCAACCATGTATTCGCCCAGCAACTGGACGCCTTTTGCCAACCCACCTCCCCGCTATTCACCATGTAATCTTCGTCCCTACGCCGGCCTCGTCCCCGACGAAATTCTTCTCTCCATCTTCGGGTGGCTACGTTCCGATCTCACAACGCTCAGGGCGCTCCGCGACACATGCAAAGGATGGTTCGGAGCGGCTCAGCAGATCGAGTTCCACACAATCGAGCTCAAATCGGAGCGCGCCCTCGAAGATTTCACCCACTTCCTCATCACTGCCCCCCTCATCGGCACCCTCGTTCGCATTCTCAAGCTGGCGCCAAGATCTCCCGTGAACGCATGGATTGCACGGGTCCCGTATCTTTTGGATGGCCGGCTCCCGACCCTGGTCACCTTGCAAATCCGAAATACCAGCGAGTGGCGCACCAGTGTCCCCGAATTCGATCGCGTGGTAGCGAAGCTGGGCCAGTTCACCACCGTCAGGGAGCTGTCGTTCTCCGCATGCACCTTCACAGACTTCCGCGAATTCGAGGACATCGTCATGTCGTTCCGCACGGACGTGCTCCAGAAACTGGAGCTGGCCGCAGTCGGCTTCGTGGGTCAAGCAGACCATGACGCGGATCCCCATCCCAGGCGCTTCCAGCTCCATCTCCGAACCCTAGCAATTGGATCGCTTTGTACGCGTCAGCCTATCCTGCGCTGGCTCAGCGCGACATCCAGCGTCGACACACTTCACACGCTGGACGTGACTGAGGTGGAACGCAGGGACTTCCGACAATTGACCCATACGTTGCAATTGCTGGGCCCGTCGCTGAAGACGCTCAGAATATCACTCGTTATCGACGATGCCAGGCCGCTAAGAGGTGGTACGTAATGTCGGTATTGCGCTGAGCGGGAAGACATCTAACGCAGGGTGCAGGCATGGCTGAATTCAGCGAGCTCCTCAACTTCAGGGTGGTGTCACGCAGTCTCGAGCACCTGCATGTTGTGTTGCGAGATATGCAACCTCATGCCTTGAAGTGGCTGGCCTGGCTATTCAGCGATCTTGGCGACATACAAGAGCTCCGGCTTCGTCGAATAACTTGCGAGTTGTTGCCGCTGTCTTCGGTGTATGGCGACTGCTGGGACCCTATGCGCCGATTCCTCGAAAAAAGCGTTCGTATCAAAGACAGGCCTTCGGACACCCGGACTATCGAAAAGATTGTGTTTCTCGCTAACGCGCCGCATACAAGTTCGACGCAGCGCACGATACAAAACTTGTTTGGATTTCTTAACCAGATGAGTGGAAGACAGGCCTTGTTTATCAAGGATAGAGATTACTTTTCCGGTAGGCTTTGATATTCGTGGTTGTTAGATTTTTTGACTAATCAAGTCGCGCTGTGTTGTAGGCTGATTGTGTTGTATTTCTATGGACACTAGGTTATTTTCTCCACGAAATTATGATTGAAACCGGCGCACCTCGGTGACCATTTTTAAGCTGCTCCGACGCCACTGACGCTAAAGTCTACGACAGCACTTGGAGGAGCAAACACTTTATCAGAGCGAGCACAAGTGAAAAATATGTACCATCATGGATACGTCAGAGCCGATGAGTATCCAAGGTACGTCACACACTGGTCTCGACGAAGGAGCACCACGAGGACGCATAGCCCTTCCCCGCTTCCAAGCGGTCGCTTATGCCACCCATCGTCATCGTCACAGCCACCGTCGCTGTCAAGCTCAAGCTTCGCATACCATCTCGACCTCCACTCACAACCTTCGCGTAGCCGTGCAATTTACTGACCCCATTCATTGACACGAGAATATCACGCGCTTGTCGTGCGGCCGGCCTCGACACGGTGTTGTCGGCCACAACGACAGACGAGATTGAGATTCGCGAGCGTAGCGAAGTACAATGAACAGGTGCAGACTCGACGGGGACGCACGTCGTGATAGATTCACATCTGGCAGCGCAGTCACAGGGCGCTTCGGATCATCGGCCGTCACGCTCGGACAAGCAGTGAAGGGTGTCGAGCAAGAGGTGGAGAGGGTGGCGACGCGGACACAGTGATATCCTCGCGATACCGACGCGGGTACGGCGGAATAATACCGAAGGCGCACATATGGCAACATCGAGTGTTCAACTCTGGGAAGTCGAGCCTTCAGTCCGAGACTTCCATGACCTGTGGAATACGGGTGTGAAATGTGCCCGTGCGGAGCGGGGAACCGTATCATGTACTAATCATGGCGTGCAGGGGCCTCTGTTCGTGTGTTCGCCGGGATGTCGCGTTCGTGGTCCGCAGACGTGAGCCAGCCGGTATCTTCTGAGCTCGCCGTGAGCATCTAAGAGAGCTGCCCGCCACTGCAGTCCAATGCCACTCCGTCAACGCCTGTCAAAATTTGTGCTCACCTGCAAACCATTAACTCTGCCGCGAGCACACCGCCTTCCTGCGCGATCTTCGGGCCTGCCACTTCTTACCAGGCCATCTGTGCTTCCCACTGCGCATCCAGCGAACCACGACATCTGGTTCTCCTTCTTTTTCGTGTGTTTGTTCATCTGTTCGTTAGAGTGATCGCAGAGCTGATTATCATGTCTCTGAGAAGTGATTATCATACCTGTGCTTCCTAGAGGCACGGTAGCACCGCCCCGTCATGTGCGGGTGCGTAGTGCAGCTGTCCTACATACTTCAGCTGCCGTTCATAGCTAAGACCTTGGAGAGTTCGATGTTCATCGTGATGATGGAGTGCCCGAACCGCGTTTCGTGATGAGCGACTGATGCTGGTGCCTCATCATTATGAAGCTGGGTCTGTAGAATGAATGAATGACGTGCTAGATGGGAATCACGGAACATGGGGAGTGGAACAGGATGCGGTGAATGGAGCACGGTGAATGGTGGCGTGGACAGCAAAGGCGTACTGAAGCTCGATGCCCAAAGTCGAAGAAGGACACGCGCGCTTAGACTTGTCCAAGAAAGCGCTTGGGCCCAGGTACGAACGGGCCACAGGAGACTCGGATGGATGAGACGCGTCCGACGTACGTGATCCGCTATGAGCATAGGGTACGGGAAAGCTTGTTTCGTTGATACGCGCAGCACTTGCGGGCGTGGCGGTATCCAGGCGGCTGTACCGAATGTGTAGTGCGAACCTTCGTCCTGGCTAGGACAAGCGTTCATGTCAGCGAGACAGAACATGATTGACTTACTCATCGCCCAAGCTGCCTCCGTATGCACGATTCCCAGCCGCGCGTACAGCGCAATCCGCGCAATATTGTTGTGCAGCATCGTTCCATTCAGGCGGCAAGGGTCCCGGGGACATTCTCGTGTGTTCTGCAGGCTCGCCGATGGCAAAGCAACGAAAAGAAAAGGGGCAGCGGCGGCGCAAGACGGAAATGGGGCTGCCCTATTTGTATTGATTCTGGCGCGTCCCAGGGGTTTTGGAGGTACACCCTTGGCGGGGACCGTGCGACGTGCGCAGGGTCGGCCGGGGGGACCGTTCGCGCGTCGGGAGAACGGTTGGGTCGCGCCTTTTGCAGTCCTCTGTGCCCCTTGGCTCGGCCCCGCGGAGGCTTTCGTGGGGTGATTGGTGGTAGGTGTGCCTGGGAACGCGAGGATCGCGATACAGCGCGGTCTGGGAGTTTTTGGGGCATGTGCACGCGTTTCTGGGCACGACGGAGAGGCCTGCATATGCAGCTGCAAATTCTGTGTGGCAAAAAGACCACAGGCGTCGAGGCGGATGGGTTCACGACGGAGACACGATCGTGATGGACAATCCGGGTACGATGGCCTAAAATCGATCAGTTGGCGTGCTAGATTTGCGGCCCTGAGACTTGTGAAGGATGTGTAAATGGGCCAACGAGACAGAAGGTGTTGCATATGATCCTACTTTGAGATCACTCAAATAATATTTCTGATCTGGCGTTGGCAGAGAGACGCCCGTTGCGCGGTGACAGCCGGGGTTTGTGGCGTCGGGAATTTCCATTTTGGTGTAGCGGGTCGGGATGTTTGGCGGTGTTTGGGACCGACGGTGGGGGCAGAATAGCGAGCGTAAAATAGGAGAAATAATAGTTTGCATCCGTTCCATGGTGTCCGCTGCCGTTCGCGTCGTTCTCGCGGAGGACAAGAGCGCGAACTTGTGTGGCATCACATTTTGTTCCCGTTTTGGGGGTGTGTAGGGCGTTCATCCGGGATTGAATCTTGGTTGTGAACGAGAATCTGGGTTTCTGTTCTACACTCGCTTGCCAGGCCGCGACCGCGCTATACCCCCACCCTCACTCATTTTTCCTTACGAAAGCGACCCCCTACGAAGGCTTGGATGAATCCTGCCGCTTCCGCCTCGTCCCGGCCACTCAACAGTCAGTTTCCTGCCAGCAATCATCACGTCCAAGAACATCACTCCCACCAGCATCAGCCTTCCCCAGGGCCACCCCGCGCGGCGACTCCAAAACAGTCCTCTCTCACAGCCTCTTTCAAATCTGTTTTCCATCGTTCTCCCTCGCGCGTACCCTCCAGCAACTCTCTCCAGTCTTCCTACTCGGCTGCCTCTTCCCGCAAGCCGTTCGCCCAACCCAACACCCTCGACGACTTCAGACCTGTTCATCCCTACGCAAGCATGGTTGCCGCGCCGCTACCTGTAGTATCAAGCCACGACTCGACGGACGACGAGGACGAGTGCCCGGTTTGCTTGGAACCGCTCAGCTTTAGCTTCAGATTACCGGGGGAGAAGCCACACATCGTCCCAGAATGCGGGCACGCCCTGCACGAGGTGAGCATGGCTATCTTATCGTGGATCTATTCCCCCATTACATCCACGACCTCGATCGGCCTCGTGTGTCGTGTTTTCTCGCCGTCGGTTGGGACACGCGACGCATGTCGTAGAGGTCGACGACGGAAGGTACTGTGGGACGCTTGCGCGGCGTCCGCCACGAACTGCCTCTTTGCACACGGCCACCGCTCGCTGCGCCTCAACCGACACCTCAGCATCATTCACGACCTCTCCACCTATCGTTCGACGCCAAACACTTGATATTTTCTGGGCCGGAGCGCTGCACGCTGTGCAACTCTTCATGCTTCTCACCGCCGCGAGCGTCGAGCTGGCGTCTGATCTCAATTACACGATCTTCCCACGGCCAAGCGTGTTCTTCACATCCATTTCCATCTAACTCCGTCTACCTACAAGCGAAACACTAACACCGCTTGTTCCTCTCAAAGGCATGCTATTCCGCCGTGTACGGACCACCACCGGGGGCTCGGGGCGCTGGACAGGTTGTGAGGAAAACAAATGTCGGTGTATGTGGGGTGTGCAGACGACCAATGAAGGTGGGAGACGGTGACGGTGGCAAGTCGAACAGTGAGTGTAATTGGTCTATGGCACATTGGCACAGCCCACCCATCTTTCACAGAGCTCGCTGCACTGACCGGTATGGGTAACGCGAACGACGCATTCTACCCTGGACGCGACACCCCATCATCCATGCGATCCAACAGACCAGGACCCGCGAACGGTCCTTCTTCAAAACCATACAACCCTAACGAGGACGACCCGATAGACCATGCGGGCTCTATCCGGTCAGGCGGGTCGCAGGACCAAGGACAGGGCCAGTACATCGTGTCGCCATCAATCCAGGTTCGGTCAGAGTTTGCCACGCTCACACGGACGAGCGACGCGAGCCAGCCACTGACATGTATCGTCGTCGTCGAGCTTCCAGGGAAGCGGCCGGGTGGCCACATCCCTGGAGCAGTGATGCCGAGCTCAGAGAGCTTCATTCGGCGCAACCCAAGAGGAGGTCAGAACCAGATGTCTCTTGACATGCACTCTCCTTCGTCTTCGCAGTCATATGGTCGCGGCGCGTTCTCACCCACGTCACAAACAGAATCGACGTATACTCTCTCGCCGCAGAATTCGAGAGACCCCTTGGTACCGTCGGAGCCGCCGCCCCAACCGCCCCCAACAGTCTATCAAGAAGAGGAAGACTCGCCTTTCCAGGGCATCACGGAGGACCTCAGGAATCGTATTATCGATTGGAAGGGCCATCCGCTTGCCGGTTTGGGACCTTTGCAGATGTACGATTTGCTCTCCGTAAGGCGAGATACGATCGTCCGCGAGTTCTTCGTCTACCTGTTCCGGGAAGCGATCATCTGTGTCATGGAGGAACGGAAGCGCAGTCTCGGGCGATTGCTGTCCTCAGACGGCTCGAACAACGGCATTGGCTCTTCAGCAAACAACCGCGGCGTGCTCAGGCTAAAGGGCCGAATCTACATTCGCCATATCAAGCATGTCACGGACACCAGCGTTTCCGGCGAGCTCAGTCTCACCATTGACATGGAGGACGAGCGGCTGGAGTCGTTCATCCTCATCTTCAAGGAGCGAGGGTCACTGGAGACGTGGAAGGCGCACATCCAGCAGCTGGTGATCGTCTACCAGCAGCAGCACTCGCAGGCCGCGCAACCGCAGCAACAGCAGCAGTCCCAGCGCGCACCGGACCTCGAGGAGTTTGGCGGGAGCCAGAAGGCGATGCGCATGCTCAGCGGGAGCACGGGCACTACGGTTAGTACGGCGGACAGTCTGCTGCAGAGCTCTTCTCGATCGACAACGTCGTCTAACACGTCGTATGGGTCCGGCTCTATGCGCATGGGCCTCCAGACTCAGCACAACAAGCTGTCGACGCTTGACGAGGACGAGGAGCTGAGTCGCTATGGCGCGCCCGCGCCGCTCGTCACGCCGCATCTTTCAGCTGGCCCGTCGAATTCACTGCAGCCACTCCCGCATCCGCCTATGGATCTGATTCTTGTCGTCTCCATTCCCCCGCCGAACGCGACACCAAGCACGGCCGCGCTCAAAATGCGGCTGATTCGGACATCGCTGGACTTTGTGATCGCGTCGCTCGGTATGAGGGACAGATTGAGCCTGGTGACGTTCGAGGTCGGAGTCGGTGGGCGGGTGCGCAAGACGCCGTTCTTGTGCGTCGGCAAGACGCAGAGTCGGGCGCGGCTGATGAAGTTCGTCGACGAGACTGGTCGGAGAGACGAAGGTCAAGAAGACGAGTTCTTGACCAGGACCTCTCAAGAGGATAAGACAGACGTGGTCACGGCTGTCAACCATGGTACGCCTCATTACAGCTATCCTGAAACCTATTTCTGACGATCTTAACAGCTCTCGATATCGTCCTGCAGCGAAAGTCCAAGAATCCGATTTCTGGTATGGTTCTTGTTAGTGACACTGCTGAGACTACGCGTCGTGCACAGATGGATCTTGTCCTTGCACGCGCGGAGGCCGGCAACGTCCCCATCCACTCCTTTGGCTACGGTCGTTCACATGATCCCGCGTCGCTCTGGCTGATGTCAAACCACACCATGGGCACCTACACCTTCGTTCGCGACTGGTACGACCTCCGGGACTCGCTCGCCGGCTGCATCGGCGGGATGATGTCCATTGGACTGTATAATATGAAGATGCACATCAAGATCGTCGACGGCCACCGTTTCCGGATACGCAAGGTCTCCGGCGGGCCGTCCGCCATCCTGTCCTCCGACGGGCGGGACGTCGATCTCGACATCGGCGAGGTGCGCTACGGCGAGCGCAAGGAGATGCTGATTGAGCTCGAGCTGGACAACAGCGATGCCCTCCGGGCTGGCCCGAAGGCTGGAGCTCAACGCGCACTGAGCGCCACGGACCAGTTCCACCAGAGCTTGGGCCTTGACACGCTCTCCATCAGCGACTCACCTGACCTCGCGGATGGTATGATGGACGGCATGATCGATGAGGTCCCTGTGTTTGAGGTCGATGGATCATTCTTCGACCCCGCCGCCGCGAAGCACATCTCGCGCCTCGGCCACCCCGTGCTCCTCACCGTAACGCTGCTCCCCAATACAGGGAACGCCTCGCGCACTCCACCACCGAACTCTGACCCGGTCATCGTCCGGCGGCGCATGGAGCTCCTCGCGTCAGACATGATCACTCGTGCGCTCGTCCTCGTGTCGAGGAAGAACTACCCGCAGGCACATAAGCTGCTAGCGGAGACACGCCGCATTTTGCATACCGTTTTGCAGAATATCACGCAGTCGCTGCCTCCGCCGATGCCCGGGCGAGAGAGCGGCACGACGCGCAACCGCAAGGAGATGCTCATCCTCTCCGCTGTGCGTGTTCTGCAGGCGATGTTGCAGGACATGCAGATACTATGTGAAGCCTTGGACGACAACGTCGATTTGTTCATTCATGATCAGCGAAATTTCGGTGCCCAGCAGGTATGTGCTCATATTGATAAACAGATGAAGTTTACTCACTATCGTAACAGGCAATGGTTCTTCGCGACCAGAAGAGCTGGACAGGTCGCAGTGCTATCGAACGCCTGTTCTGGACAATCGACAACTCGATTGAGCTGGTCTCTCGCAGCACAGACTGGGTAGCACGCGAGTGAGATACCACGCATCTTGCGGACCTGCTAACGTTATTTTCGTCTTCCTTCAATTCCCGCTCTTTCTGTCCTTTCGGATCTTATGCACGACTCACTCTTCCTCTATCGTCACTGTATCGGGTTATGCTCTCTGCATTCATACTTTCCTTCGTTACTTGCTGCCCGCTACTCCGTCTTGGCGTCACCTCCCGATCCTCTTTGTCTCAATAGTGCAGTACATTATACCGGTAACCTCCTCGACGTAGGAAACCCCATGTCATACCTTGGTCATATACCACGATGTCTGGTCTTTGGTCCCATGCTCGAGATAATATTCTTGTCGCCTCAAATCGTCCCGCGTGTCCTCGTTTTGCTCTCTTCGTTGTACTTCTTGTAGTCCTAAGGAAATATAGATACTTTTTTTTTTCGGGAGAGCGCGGGAGAGGGAACGAGCTTTGGGTTATCAAGCTATGGATGAGAATTGGAATTGGTTCGCGTAGGCGGACGATACTTAAAATCTACAGAAAGCAGCCTTTGTACACAACTACGAACGAAGAGTCATGAGGGTATCGGCATCGCGCGTCGTGACAGTAAATACAAGTTTTGAAGGGCGGTCATTAGAGCAGCGGCACAGCGTGTACTAAAGTATATACAATAAAGCCAATAGCAAGTTCGGACGTCGAACTATCTCGGCGAAGGCCTATCGCCGGCAATTAGGCAACCAGTGCAATAGGGTATTAGCCAATTCGTACGGGGTACGGGTGAAGACAGACGGGGTATACAAAAAACACCTTTAAAAGTTCCAGAGTCCGTGCGACAAGTGACAAGCATGATGAGGTCCGCGGGGTTGGGTTCATGATTCAGAGATCTCAGAATATTCCGAGAAGCGGATGGTATCCGACATCAAGCCAGACTCGCCGAGGTGGAGCGTCCCTCCCGCGCGATTGCTGAGCTCGAGGAGGTCGTCCCACTTTGCTGCCTTCTCCCTCTCTGACAGCTGACTCCGTGGCGATTCGAGCTCGCGGAACCGCAGAGGAGAGCGCAGCTGCGAGGAGAGGGAACCCGACTGCACCGTCGAGTGGGAGGCTATGGATGCTCGAGAGACATCCACAGAGATGGTCGGCGCGCTGCTGTCACGTGCAGAGCGCGGCGTCACTGGCATAGGTGGCGACACTGGGGTGGCCGTCGTCGTGGGAGAATCGTGCTCGGACGGAGTGGATCGACGTGTGCTCCTCTTGGGGC
Organism: Ceriporiopsis andreanae CBS 279.92; assembly: GCA_001969225.1. NCBI lineage: Eukaryota > Fungi > Basidiomycota > Agaricomycetes > Polyporales > Meruliaceae > Ceriporiopsis > Ceriporiopsis andreanae. The sequence continues at coordinate 23,547 of ALYI01003692.1, read as the reverse complement.
GTGGAGGAGTGCTCGTGCTGTCAGTCAAGATACCGAACTCTGACATGGGAAGCGATAAACGCGGCGGCAGAGAGAAGTTGTTGACAGCATCCGTCGTGCTGCAGGTCGGGATCGTGGGAGACGGCGGCATCGAATCTTGCGGAGAGACGCCCCTGCCTCCGGTGTTGGCACGTCTGGGAGGAGGCAAGGAGGGCACTTGTTCGTCTCTATGTGAGGACGGCGCGGTGGCAGCAGACTGGGAACGAGTTCTGCTCCGTTTAGGGATTTTCCGGGAAGTGTCTTCTGAGCTATCCTTGTTGAGCTTGTAAAGCTCGCTGGGAGACATGATATGGTGCCCGATGCCAGGCTGCGGGAGTGGAGGGAGCTCTTCGCCATACGACGAAATGGAAGAATGAGCGGAATGCGTCTTGTGGAAGAAGCGCGAAGACGCGATGTCGGATGACATGGGCGAAGAGGACCGTGTCGTAGTACTTGGGCGGGCACCAGTGGACGGACGAGACGACGGGTGTTCGGTACGTGGGCTGCCCTTCCCCGGCGCAGAAGAGGGACGTGCTACGGACATGGAAGGGCGGGACTGCATAAATCGCGAGACACTCATATCCGCGGGGCTATTACGGCCAGTGGGGTTGCGAATATCGAGTGTGGTACGTGAAGACGCGAACTGTTGGAGATTCTTCGGCAAGGCGGGGACTGGTGGAGGCGTCGACTCACGAACATATTTGTCGCGCAGTCCGCCTGTACTGATTCTCTTTACGAGCTTCCAGAGCTTGCCGCCGGGAGATGATTCTCCGTCTGCGAGCTTTTCGGATTCTCGCTCTTTGCCTTTGAACGAGCGCATAGTCCGTAATGAACGTTGGTTTCTCACCTTCTCGCTGCGGCCGTTAGGCACAGACGGGATGGCACCCTGCATCGGGACATCGACGTACCCGTCCATCGACGCGCCGAGAGACCGCGGCTTCGGTCCACTGCTAGACTTCTCCTGCTGCAGGCTGGGTTCACGGCCATCATACGGAAGCCCATCTGCTTCCGATATACGGCGGGTGCCATGGGGAGAGGTCTCCCGATCCCGCCTCATGGTCCCGGTGGCTTTCTTGAATTTCCCAGAGACCTTCCTACTCAGCGTCTTCACACCAGTGACGGGGCCCACGGTCGAAGGTGCCGATGCGGTCCTGGCCGTCGACCGTGCTCGTTCTTCGCGACCAAACTGTCCGTCAAGGTCTAGATCCCATGAACTGTCACCCGCGCTGCCGACGGCGACGACGCGCCCAGTCGAGCTGCCGAACACGGTGTAATATGCCCCGCTGCCCTCCTCGTCCTCCTCCTCTTCCGTCGCTCCTAGAGAGCTGTCGTTCGAGTGGAGATTCTTCTCCTGCCGTACCTGGTCGTTCCAGCCAGAGATCTCCGCTAACTGTTCCCTCCGTTCCTCCTGCTGCTTGTACGCATGCGCCACCGCGCCCGCTGGCGTAAGACCCGTGGGTGGCGTGTGATGGCGGCGGACGCGACTGACAGAGACAGGCTCTGCCGTTGCACTAGCAGCGCGTCTTGGAGCCACGGTTTTCGCGATGCTGGCTGTCGCAGTACGTGAACTCCGCGGCGTCATATTTGGATCCTCCGTAGGTGTCAACTTGAAGGTCGTCGTAGTGGGCGTCGCGGGATTCGACCGGGCGCTGGTCTTGCGCTTCAGCACGTTGCGGATCTTGTGTGTGGGCTTGTGCTCAGCTTCATAGGCAGCCGCTGGTAGTGAGACCCTCGATGCCGCTTCTCGTAATGTACGTAATGGGGACGAGCCCGCACCACCATCTGTGGCGTTACCGGACTCTACTCTTCGTGTTCCAGAGGCATGTGGCCTTTTTGACATTTCCGCAAATGAGCGCGGGTGGCGAGGGCTCGGAGATGCGCTCGACATGTCCTGGTCCGACGGCAGTGAGATGATGGAGGACCCAGAGTGACTGGGGAGTGCCGGCTTGCTCAGAAGGCGTTTCATGTCTAGATGAAGGAGTGCATCTCTGTCCAAGCTCGCTGCCGAGGACTTTCGAGAACCTGGGGCAGAGGCAGCGCGGGCGTTTGGTGGAGGAACGCGGAGATTAGAGAGTCCGTGAGGGGCAAAGTAGGGCGACGACTTCTCCCGGGCAGATGGGCGTGACGAGGCAGGGCTGTGGAGCTCCAAGTCGACGTCGACGTCCAAACTAAGTGGCGACAAGGTCACAGGGAGAGAGCTGCTCAAATAATCACTGCTATATGACAGCAGAGAGCCGGGCGACTCGGTCAAGGGGGATGATGTAGTATGTGTGCCGTACTTGCTAGAGGGATAGGACGGCGACTGAACGCTACGCTTCGGCGCATATTCCGAACGAGATGGAGAGCCGCCACTAGACTGATGCTCGTTCGTCCTGGCGCTCATGCCCCCTGTCCTCGGCGTTCGCAGGTCGTCCTGGTTGAGGTCCACTGTGCTAGCGGATGGGGACACCTTTGACGAGGACTTCAAGGAGAGGTGTATGGCGGGTGGGGCAACCCGATGTCGCGTATTTGAACGGGCACGACCGGACGTGGTCGCAGCAGAGCTGGCTGGTTCTGAGCTTCCCTGCAGCCGTGAAGGAGAGGTGCGCCCCAGCGCGCCTTTCGGGGACTGGTGGGACATGGTGGAATTTTGTACAGTTTCTGGACGGAGGGCCAAGTCTGTAAGTAAACACGACGTGGGACGGATATGAACGCACAACTCGTGTAAACCTATGACACGTTAAACCAGGGTTTTCACAATGAGAGATCTACAGCCCAACAAAAAGCCTACGAGGAATACGGACGAGGTCAGGACGAATATAATGAATATCAGAAATGGGTCGACTTACATTATTCGCGCTAGGAGGGATGACAGCAATGAACCGCGGGGGTCAATTGAGGGGACGACGTAAGAAGCGTTGGGAGATGTCTCAAAGCGTAGCAAGTCCTTCAGAGCAGCCAACAGTAGTCACAGACGTTAAACACGCAGAGGGAGAGAGTGCCAGCAAGAGGTACGGATATGCAAGACAAATGAACGGCGTGTAGAGAACAGGATCCCAGATTGTCCGCGTACAAAGCTTCCAGCACCCAAGAGTTAGCAGGGGGTGAGCGTTGTAATTTGGGCACGTCCAAAGCAGATCAACAGCCAACGAGCGACGAGGTTGAAGAGAACGAAACGAGAGTGACGGGGTCGGTGAGAAAAGGCTGAGGAAAGAGTTTCTCCTGCTTGCCGCCGGCGGAAGAGGCACCAACACGTGGGGAAAAATCAGACATAATTCACCAATAAAATCAGAACCATTTCCCCAGACGTAGGATCGTCCTCACACGACAGTCTACTGCTAGCTGGGGGGTCGTCCGTATGTCTCACACTTGCCTACTAGTGGCGCTATGCCTAGCGAAACTGAGACTGCTCATGCTCACATTCTGCGGAGATTTGCTCGCTGGTTGCCCGCGTTTTAATTGCTGCGTGCGCCCGAGAGAAAAAATCTGACATGTTGCTACGTTACCGAGCAACATCGTCCCACCAACAGTGCCCTGGCGACGCAGCTGCAATCATTCACGGCACACGTAGAGCCCCAACAAAGTGCGTCCAGGCATCAGGGAAAACTATTCCAAGCGTGCCTGGTAAATGAAAGGCGCGAAGCCCGTCGCGTCGTAGGACCTTCCGCCGTCGTGGCGTTCGGCACCAAAGGTCTAGCGGTGGTTGAGCGGGAATGGCCACTATTCGTCTCCCCAGACGTTGCAGCTGTCACGAAGCGCACTCCACGCGTGATCAATCGTTTGAGAGGCCAGACGTGTACGCCACATGATCGCAAGAATACCGCCAGGGTCCTTTTCACATTGATTGACAGAGACGATCACTCTGCAATATGATCTTCTGTTGGCCGACCTCTCCAGACTCCCACGAAGTAACGACGTTGCAGGCGTGTCATGGTGACAGGTCATATTTGCAGTAGGTAGTCGTGAGGGAAAGCGAGAAATGCAAGCGATAACATACAACAGCAATCAGATCCTCGAAGGGAAGAGCATCTACCAAATACCAATCAGATGCGAAGACAGCTATGTTCGCGAGAGACGCACCACACGGACGCTTGCGCCGAATGCATGAGGGGGGATGTTCGACTTGAATTTCGATTTCACGACACCAGAGTTGCCGTGAGGGCGGGTGACGCGTCTGAACAGACATATCACAGGTTCGTCAGGGCGATTCAATGACGAGTGAACTCAGGACGCACCCCCAGATGACGCGGACGTTGGACCCCTCGATCTTTCGCTTTGCCCGGTAAATGAATGCGACGCGCTATTCCAAAAAGCTCAGGTGACAAGCCGGGAGTACAGTTCAAGTGAACGCACCTTGCCAAGGTAGAACTGTGCGTCCTCCTTGGTTGCGACGCCCTCGATCTGGACGAGAGAGGTGTTGGGACGGCTGTTACGCTTTGCGCGCTTGTGGCCGAGGATGCGCCCCTTTGAGTAGAGTCTAACAAGATTGTAGAGACAAGTAAGCCAAGTGCATTCCAGGTGGTGCAAGACAGGGCGGTGCGAGGGCAAGTAGAAACATAGGAAAGAGGTCGAGGTCGGGTGGTGTCATCCGTCTGCTCATCCGGCCATCCATCACAGATTCTGCCTCCTTCCACCTCCACAACGACCATACAGCTTCCCAGCCTTCGTCCAAGTAGTGTAGAGGCATATCTCACCTTGTTGAACCCATTTTTGTCGTCGTCTCGGCCGGTGTCGAAGGTCTTGAGGGATGGCGCTGCCAAACTTTGCGCACTGCTCACGGAAGCGCTCGCACACGGGCGTTAGTTTACGTAAACGTATCCCCGGTTCAAATTAGCGCCACTCGACTGAGCTATTTTATGCAACGAACGACAATGAACGGTAATGAACTATGGATCATATGGAAATGTACTATGGTGATCTTCTCGCGGCCTACTGATTCATACCCTGTGCAGACTTTGACCAACGCCCCCATAGGGGATGCGTGGATGGGTCATTGCTCCAGGTCATGCATCCTCCCAAAGCTCGTACGGCCCCTTCACGGAAGGCAGGCTGCTTCACCCTCAAGAAACAAACCCAGAGCCCCACCGTGAACTTTGCGAGGTACAGCCGGAATATCTCCTCGCATTCCACCGCCGCAAAGATTCCTACGAGCTGTCCATAGGCCACGACAGGGACGAGAAGCCCCTCGTCTGTATAGATGGTGATGATGTCCTTGTAAACCTTCGCGAGGGACTGTAGTTGCACCCGGCTCCGCATCAAAATGCACGCGTAGATATACGCACCCGTCAGTGGATGCTGCGAGGCTTCGGAATAAGGTCTCCCGTTCAGCTCCACCGCCTTCATAAGGTCCTTCTCGATAACAACAATTTGCTGTCGGCGATAGTTGCTCGTGCGGATCGCAGCGTCATCAAGGTCGCAGTATGAGCAAAGACAGAGGAAGTGGCGCTCGTTGAATATTCGTTGACGACGTTCTGACAGGCTTGCTCCGTTCGGCAGCTGCAGGTAAGCAAAGGTAATTTCTTCCCCCGCATGTATGACGCGCTGAGCACACAGAGTGGCAGTACCCGTGGCGAGATCCCAATTGAAGATGGCATTCTGTCCGCAGCTATATAATGTGTCAGAGGTGGTTCGTTCATTTGATAAATACGCCACTTGCCTGTGGTTGCAGCACAGAAGTTCTGTAAATATCGCGCAACATGGGACGGGAGGCCGATCGGGGCCACACTCCGGGTAAAAATTCACTGCCATCCCGCGGAAGCCAGGAGGCCCTAATTCGGGGTCGACAAACTTCATGGTGGCCTTCAATGTTGGCGGAGACAGCGTTTCCAGCATCTTGCTCAGGAGTTTGGCTGCATCGCCCGTGCGAAAGACCCGTTGATCAATCAGTATCGACGGGTGGTCCACGCAGATCGAGTCTCCTGGCAGGAGCTCATGTTTCGCAAACATGCCAAGGCCCGTCTTCGGGGTGGGCCGTATCTCGTAATGATCGTCGTTTTTCAAGAAGGGGACAGAGCAAGGAAGGGTCGCGCCAGGCTCGCAGTGGCCGACGAATGCCCAGCACCCTGTCGTGCCGTTACTGAATGTCAGCTTGCGCAGGAAAATGGGACTGGCTGGTGCGGCGGTCGGTTGCTGAGTGGACATAGCTGCAAGACAGATGCCAAAGTTGAGTCGTTGGCTGTTGTTAAGGAGCTGTGGACAAGATGCTACGGGCTCGACGATTGAGGAGTACAGTGGGTGGCGGACAATGATAATTATACGGGACATCGCCCCATTTTATACAGGCTGGCAAACTGCACCCCAATACTGAACCACGTGGAAGCACAAGAAAAAATAGCGAGGCGTGCTGCTGAAACGTGGCCACGGTCGAGAAAGGATGTTGGCACAGTGCAGGCCAATGCCACGCAGCAAGTCCATCACTAGAAAGGGTTGGCCAGTACGTTTCGCGTGTAGAGTACGTACGCGTCTCACGGCCCAGAAGCATGCTAGGCAGGGATTTGGCGTCGTAATTCGACGTTCCATGGAACTGTTAGTCATTGCTGTTGGTGATGAAATATTAGTGGCGTCCGCAAAGGTAACACTGAACTATTGCTCACCAAATCTCGGCCTCAAGGAGCGCTGAACCCATCGGTCGTGTCAAGTCCGGAGTAAGCCAGATATACTCGAGCATGAGGCTGGTAGTGGACGCCTTTCTCTGTGGCATATTATGACACTACCAGTGATAGTCATACAACAACAAATGGGAATATTAAGGTGGCAGTAGCAAAAGATATTGAGGAAGCAATGGATAAGAGTGGAGATTGAGGTATCGTGGTATCAATCCGATGATGTGAGTGACAATGAGAAGATAATAAATGTCCAGCTGGTTTAGGCTTAGGGTAGCCAAATGTGCACAGTCTGGTCAACGCTCCCGCTAGCGACGACTGCGCGGTATCGCTGAGGTTCTCCTGAAGGCTCTTGAATCAGTCCGACGACGTTGGAACTATCGTCACCGTCGTCGGCATGCACAGGAGGCCCCCACGCGAGGCTTGTCACGAAGTGTGTATGAGCCTCGAAAGCTCTTACACATCGTGCACTCGCGAGATCCCATACGCGGATCGTCTTGTCGTCGGAGGCAGAGAGTAGATGTTTACCGTTCGGATGAAACAGAAGCGCGCGCACCCAATCGCTATGGCCAGACTAACGAGTCACGATGAGTAAAGAGTCAAGCAAGAAGAAGAAATGCGCACAATTGTCCGAATTTCTCGAGCAGTAGATGCATCCCAGAGTTTGATCGTCTTGTCTCGCGATGCTGTGGCGACAAAAGCACCTGGCATTGTGGGCACATCCTACAAAAACTGAGAAGCTGGAGATCATAGTATTGTGAAAAGCAGCCCTCACAGTCACATCTTGCAACTGACATATCGCCGGGTATGCGGACATTGGTGCGAACGCGACCGCCTCGACATTGTGGTCATGACCTCGAAGTGCGGCTCTCACGGTTCCAGCTTTCAAATTCCATATACGCGCAGTCTTGGTCAGGTCAACATCGTCAGGTCATGAAGGTTACATTTGTTGAAAAAAAAACGTACGCAGTCACTCGAACAGCTTGCTAAGTATACGCCATCGCTCGAGGGCACTACCCGCCGAACTGAGTTCTCATGGCCTCTGAGTATCTTGACGCACTGGCTGCTTGTCGGATCGTCTATTCAGTGCGATGAAGGCTACACATAGACGTTGGATTCGCACGCTAACGCAATGTTCCAGATACGAATGGTCTTGTCACGACTTGAGCTGACGAGTTCCTTGTCATTTGGCAGAAATCGGACACATCCAACAGTGTGCTCGTGTCCGCGAAGCGTCCGAGGCGCGTACTGCGCGTTGCCCCACTGTTGTGTATCCCACAGCTTGATCGTCTCGTCAGAGGAACAAGACGCTTGATGGTTTTCAGCTCGTGTGTACGGGTGAAGCATGAAATAGTAGCAGACGCGCACCGAGGAGATTCCCGGCGGAATCAAAGTCCACGTAACAGACAGCTTTGGTATGCCCTCTCAGCGTTCGTTCGAGTTCGCCCGTCTCCCAGTTCCATATCTTGACCGTAAAGTCCTCGCTTGCCGATGCAAGAACATTGAGACGGGGGTGAAATGCGACACTTGTTACTGGTAGCCGATGGCCGGTGAGCGTAAACTTCGCCGGTTCGCGGGGAAACCAGTCGGACTGCGCAATACTTGCGCGCCGCGCTGAAGTAGACAAGAGCTCTTCTTGCAGAGCTGCATTGCGAGCCTCTAGTTCCATGATCTGGCATCAACGCGTCAAATGCATAAAGAGTGAAGCTTCCTCCACTGCGACATGCCCTACACTCACCTTTTGCTGCAAGCGTATGATACCAGCCCAATTCTTTTCTAATAGACCGGTTGGTTCTGACTTCTCGTCAGGTACGTAATTGGAATGTAGCTCGTCGTGCATCGCTTCGAACGTCTTATGCAACTTCTGAGAGTGCAGATATTCCATGATCGACATATTACTGCAGCGTTGTCGTCAACAACCAGCATGCATATAACGCGGGAAACAGACTCACAGCTCCGTCCTCTGGTTCGCTGTCAATACTGGGGCATCCGGAGATTGAATTGCGCCTGTAAATGTAGATGAATTGAGGGAAAGGATGGTCAGGCTCGCAACATCTTCGTCTGCGGCTTCGAAAGTCGAACAGAGTGGGTCCCGAGGAATTACTGTCAACCGCCTGGCACCTCCAGGGTATTCATTGTGGTGGCGTTGGAGGAGCAAGAAGGACGCCACGACGAGAGAGGTCAAATGTAGGGCGAGCAGAAAGTTGTGATCGACGGCGCAAGTCAAGAAAAGTGGCGCCCGTCCTGGAGGTCGCTTTGTCTTCTGCACACCTCCAGCTGTTTCGCCACAATTTTCTTGCTATTTTCTGAGACATACCGTTCTGCTCTGGACAACCCCAACGGTTCAAGACGCGGATCGTGTTCCGTTTGACAGCAATCACATGTGCGGCAATCAAACTTGCGCTCTAACCACTACCGACGACAAGTGAATGTCTTTCCGTGGTTTCACTTCTCATGAGCCCTTCATCTATCCTCAGTGCAGCTCGAGTTAAGACAGCATTGTAGCACCGCATATGCCACGACGCGTACGGATCCACTATGTCTCGCTGAGGTCGTCCCTCGTCAACCTTCCAATATCGATCTATGGCCCCCTTCTCGAGCGCGGTGTGGTGAGTGTCTGACGCGTCGTCCGGGAAAGAAAACATTTGCTGACAGCCCACAAGAGGCCACAAGGTCTTGCGGTGCATCTGACTCAGGCTACGCCAGGCAAACAGGCCACCCGTGGAGACGAGGCGGACCAGGGCGAAGCTTACCTCGGATGGACCGGAATGGTCTCCGCCTCGTCTCTGGCACAATTCCGATCAGGAAGCAACGTGGAGAAGGGCTTAGAGACCGTTGAGATTGACCCGCAGTTGGCGCAAGGGCTTGGTTTTGCGCAGGGTGATATCGTGCGAGCTCTTTCTTTTCCATCAAACCTTTTGAGTCCAACACAGTCTTAGGTCGAGATTGGTCTGTTGCACGACCTTTCCTACGCAACATCGGTAGCAGCGGAGCCTTTGACTGCCGATGACTGGGAGATTTTGGTGCGTTGAATTGATGTGGTTCTTACTGTCTGTGCCGACAAACGGACACAGGAATTGCACGCAACTCATGTGGAGTCGACCATGCTCTCCCAAGTACGCGTCGCCCCGATTGGTCAAGAGATTGATGTATGGGTGCTTGGGCGAACACGTGTGCGCCTTCTCGTAGGCAAGTCCGATTCCAGCTCGTTCGCTGTCCGCGCTCATCTGGAGAGCAGTATCGGTCGAACCATCTTCTAACGCGAAGGCAGTATTACTCACTACAAGCACGGAAATCCACATTGCTCCTAAGACGCGTGGCCCCGTGGCGAACGGCTCTACCAGTGGACAGGGCAAAACGAAAGCTAACGGCGTAGCACATGGCGTCGACCAGACCACAAGCAACGCAACGGCCGTGGAGAATGAAGAAGACGCGGAGCGGCGGAAGAAGCGCACGCGCATGCTGCGCAATCTGCCACGACGCGTTTTGCCTCATTTTTCGCCAACATGTCCTGCATTAGAGGACGGGACAGTGCTTACAATAGGCTTCGTCGCGAAGCACACCTTGAATACGCTCGCTGAACAGCCGTTAGACGTTATACCGAGAACTTGGCGCGCGAAAGTTTCGCGAGTTCCGTCCCCCGTAGACCCGTCTGCACCATCAGGTAGTGGGAGCGTAGTTGCACCATCTGTGCCGCGTATTTTACAACCTACCGACCCGAGTGCACCCAAGTCCGCTGCCGGCGCCACTGCACAGAAGGAGTCGCAGAATGAAATACTGATCGCGTGGTCGCCGGATGTACCAGTACCAGGCGGACATATCGTGCTGCACGGATCCGTCGCCGGTGTCGAGGACTGGGACCAAGCTAGGTTAATATTGTCTCTGTCATAGCCTCTTTCGAGCTGACCGCGTTTCCAGAGTTGAGTTTATTCGGGACTATGGCGAAGTAATCTCGTCAACGGAGCAAGAATTGACACCAATCCAGTGAGGCTCATCCTCGACAGTCACCATAATTCGCTCAATTCGTGTTATGCAGGTCTTTGGGTAGACATGCAAAACTAGCTGGTGTCAGCGATATCATCGATGACTGCAAGACCTTCTGCGTCACCACATTCGGTATCCACGCATTCAGTAAACGGGTGAATGGTGGTAAGCCATATCGTCTGCCTTGATTTGATTGATATTGAGGCGCCAGACAGTTCCCGGTTTGCTCATGACTGGTCGAAGTGGCTCCGGTAAAACATCTATTTTACGCGCAGTGGCGAAAGCATTGCAGGCGGATCCGCAAACATTTACATGTAAGTCGTATTTCTCCGGCATCACCAGTGCGTTATTGATTGATTTGCAGATACCCTCTACATCGACCTCGCAAAGTATGCGGAGACACCTGTCTCAAAGATCAAGGCGTTGTTGAAGTATTGGCATGACAAGGCGTACTGGCATCAGCCAACTGTGATCATTATGGACAATATGGACAAACTTATGGGCGTCGAGCTCGAGGTACTCATCACGTTCATGTTGACCGTGTGTTGTACTCACATTCTGTCTGTCTAGCATGCGGACTCCTTCAGAACGCGCCACATCACGGAACTCTTTCTTGACCGCTTCGGTTCCTCCGCGCGCTTCGCGTCTCCCAATGCGAGGGGTATCCTTCTGCTTGCGTCTGCGGAGTCAAGCGCCACGATTCATCCCCGCTTGAACGCCGCGCATGTGTTCAAGGAGGTCATCCACCTAAAGCCGCCAGGAAAAGATGCTCGTCGAGACGTAGGTTGCCTCTCACGATGCTGATGATCGTGTTGTCTCAATGGTTTCTAGATTCTGGCGAACATCGTGCAAGGACATCTCGACGCGTCTGACCTGACCCAAGATGCAGATGCGCCGTTGAACTTTACCGCACTGGCGACGCAGACTGAAGGATACTCTGCTACCGACCTAAAGGACCTCGTTGCACGCGCCGTGCATCGATCAGCCATGAGGATCGTCGACCATGTGCACGATGAACACTATCAGGTATGTCTTACCTCTTGATCACTGTCCTCATCAACAAGTATTGACTCTTTGTTGCCTTCTGCTAAGCCGACCCTCACAACGGAGGACTTCGCGGCGGCACAAGTTGACTTCGTCCCTTTGTCTTTGCGGGATGTCAAGCTACAAAAGTCTAATATTATTTGGGCTGATATCGGAGGTACAAAATATGGCATTCTGTCTGTACCATTCTCCTGACCGTCACGAACTGCAGGCCTACAGGAGACTAAAAGCATCCTCCGGGAGACGCTCGAATGGCCGACGAAGTATGGTCCCATCTTTGCCCAGTCTCCTCTGCGGTTACGATCAGGGTGAGTCATATATCATAGGTGCTTGTTACTCTTATGCTTACCGGCGGTGTTCAGTCTCCTTCTCTATGGCTTCCCAGGCTGCGGAAAGACGCTCTTGGCATCAGCTGTTGCGAAGGAGTGCGGGCTCAACTTCATCAGCGTAAAAGGCCCAGAGCTCTTGAACAAATACATCGGAGCTAGCGAGCAGTCGGTAAGCACAATACGCCATGCGTTGAGGAGTTGACTGATCAAACTTCCGTTAGGTCCGAGAGCTGTTTGAACGTGCAAGTGCTGCGAAGCCATGTGTGCTATTCTTCGATGAATTTGACTCCATAGCACCGAAGAGGTAAGGCCGGTAGCTGAAGCTGGGATGAAATGCGCTGATACGCTGTGTACATGACAGAGGTCATGACAGTACTGGGGTGACCGATCGGGTAGTGAACCAGATGTTGACACAGATGGACGGTGCGGAAGGCCTTGATGGCGTCTATGTTCTCGCCGCTACAAGGTAGGGCGCAGCGACTTTTGCGTCAAGCTCCGCCGCTAAGTATGTATCTCCCAGCCGCCCCGACCTCATTGATTCTGCACTGCTCCGCCCTGGCCGTCTGGACAAGTCGCTCCTGTGTAACATGCCTGATGTGCAAGAGCGCAAAGAGGTAAATCTGCCTCCTTTGTTGGCCTCCAGTACCTTCATTTCCTCATTCTTTTCTTCGCAGATATTTGAGGCTGTAAGCCGCAAGGTAACCCTCGCGCCATCAGTCGATCTAGATGAATTTGCTCGAGCCACCGACGGGTTCTCAGGTGCCGACCTGCAGGCGCTAGTCTACAACGCTCAGCTAGAAGTTATTCATGACACTATATCGGCCACGTCGATCTCATCAGACGTCAAGACAAACGGCACGAAGCCCGATGCAGAGCAGCCAGTGGAGTACAAATTATTGTTTGGGCCGGCGACGAGTCAAAAAGTGAAATCGAGAGCGGAAGAGGCGGCGTTTCAGCGTCGGGTAACGTGGACATTCCGTTCGTTAGTAGATAACCTGGACTAACTCTACATGTTCCCACAGCTGCGAAGGATCATGACAAACTCTGGGAGTAACGAGGCGAAAACTGACAGCACTAGTCCGGCGCTTACGCCGCAGGTGAGTCGTGTTTGCAGGCACGTTGACCTGATATTGACAGCTATTGCAGAAACATGAAATCACTGATACCCACCTTCAAAAAGTGCTTGAGACGGCTCGCCCCTCGGTTCCGCCACAAGAGCGCGAACGGTTAGAGCGCATGTGGGTGGCTCTTATTTTTCCCGTCATGATGCGACTAATGTCGCTCGCCAGTTATCGGGCCTTCGTCTCTGACAGAAGCGGCGAGCTGCCTACTCCTCCCGATGCAGGAGGCGTAGGCCACCGTGTGACCCTGATGTAAGACATCCTGTTGCCGCCGATAAAGTCGCATTGTCCGCTCTGGTACTGTGCACACAAATTTTACAGCACGAACACGATTCGCTGGGTGAGTACGGAAAAAGGAAACAACTCGATCGCGATCGCTTTCGATCACCCCCCTTCCGAAGCAGTCAATGTCGCAGCTATTGCTTGGGAAGTTTCGGATGGACCGACTCGTACTTAAATGTGCGGCGTAACGGGGTGGACGGCTGAGATGAGAGGACAGCACACATTGTCGGGTATCAGTATCCTCAGACCACCCCTGACGCGTGCATTGATCTCGGGGCGATTATCAGCAACGCGGTTCGTACGAGGCCTGTATTTATATACAGCGGAAAATATCCTAGTTCTACCACTCCACCGTTCCTTGTTCTTGCCCCTCTTTCATCCATGTGGCCTTTCTCTGACAGCTATCCTGAGGTCCCGGTAAGCCAGACCTACGAAAGCTACGATTATATTGTAGTTGGTGCGTCGTTCTTCATGTTGTGCCGTCGCGCCTCATTGACCTTCAAACCTGCTAGGTGGCGGTACGGCTGGATGTGCCTTGGCAAACCGGCTGAGTGCAGACACGTCCAAGAAAGTCCTGCTCGTCGAGAGAGGTCCGCGCGCGGACACATGGGCTTCACGCGTCCCGTTGCTGTCCGTTGACTTTCGCTCTGACGGCACACGCTCGATGAAGCAGATGAGCGAGTTCCAGCCTGTGCTCGGTAAGTCTGTCGAGCTCGTCACAGGCCGCGTCCTCGGCGGCACGTCACGCATCAACCAGATGGCGTACATACGCGGCCTGCCGGCGGAGTATGACGCGTGGGCGGCCGCGGGGAGGCGGGGATGGGCATGGAAAGACATGCAGCCGTATTTCTTGAAGTCCGAACAGGCAGTTGGGTATGACGAACCCCTGGAGGGTAATCATAGCGTGAACGGTAGAGCTTTCCTTCCTTCCAATACATCCCGCACATTCGCTAAACCCCTGGGTGCTAGGCGAGTGGAAGAATAGACCACTAAAAAAGTATTACTTCCAGTGCTTCGAGGCGTGCGTTACATCAATCTTCTCATTCTTACGGCACCTTACTAATGTCCACATCAGGACGATACAAGCTGCGAAGACGTTGCATATCCCTTACATTCCCGATCTCAACTCTCCCGCATACCCAGCATTCGGCTGCGGCCGCATTTTCTTTACCATCGACCCAGACGGCCATCGTCATTCGAGCTATCATGCCTTCCTCCCGCTGGAACTTGCACGTCGACGTGCTAGCAATCTGCACATCTGTACCAACACGACAGCAGAGAAGCTGATCACGAGGCGCCGCGCCGATGGCACATGCGTAGTGACCGGCGTGCGGCTTGCTTCCACGAAGAACGGGCATCTGCACGTCAAGACCGTGAACGTCGACAGAGAAGTCGTGCTGTCGGCTGGCGCGTTCGGCACCCCGCAGGTTCTCATGCTGAGGTAAGTCACTCCTACAGTCGAGGCGTTATCGGGGCGCTGACTCCGAGAACAGCGGAATCGGCCCTGGCAATCATCTCAAGGAGCATAATATTCATGTCGTGAAAGACTTGCCAGCTGTGGGATCGAATTTGGTGCGTACGCGTCTCCTAGGTACGTGCTGGCCCCGTTAACATTCCTTATGTCTGTAGCAAGATCACTTTGGCGTAGGGATGGCTTGGACGGTCCCAATGAATGATTCGCTTCTCCAGTTGGAAGTGAAGCAGATGGCCTTCCTCGTGGAACTTGTTCGTTACATGATATGGGGCACTGGCCTTCTCCTGGCCCCTGTAGTCCAACTATTCCTCTTCTTACACACCCAGACTTTAGACAACGACGGGCGGCCCAAGGACCTGATGGCAGCGCCAGAGGCGCTGCCGGATGTTGAGCTGACACCTGTACGTCGTTTGTACATCGTCTTCTCTTGATGAGACACTGACGTTCTGTCAGTTGGCGTGCTACGCCGATGAGCCCTTCGAGACGGATCAGGGAATATACAGCATCCTCAATGTCGTCCTCCGACCCAAAAGTAGAGGCACAGTCCGCCTCACATCGTCCGATCCTGCCGCCCCGCTGACCATCGACGTCGGCTTCCTGTCTGATCCAGCGGACTTCGTACCGCTTCGGGCTGCGCTCAAACTCTCGTTCCGCCTCGCGGAGCAGATGGGCGCGAGCGGGTACCAGATCGCGAAACTAGACGTCCCAAAGAGCGAGGATGACGATGACCTGGACACGTTCGCTCGCACGCACTGCCGCACATCGTATCATTACGCGTCCACCTGCAGGATGGCACCAGAGCAAGATGAGATGGGCGGCGGTGTTGTCGACGACGAGCTGAAGGTCTACGGCTTTGCCAACCTGCGCATCGCCGACGCGTCCATCTTCCCCTCGATCCCTGCAACGCATCTGCAGGTTCCGGCCGTCGCTGTTGCGGAAAAATGCGCCGACATGATGATAAAAACGAAGGCGTAGCTTTTGCGTTTGTGACTCGGTCTTCGGTATTGTTTGTCGCTGGCGAAATGAGGCTATTGTGCATCGTAACTCGGAATCAGGTAAACCCTGGCCTTCTACCAACCTCAGCAGATGTAGCCGTTGCAATTGTATCCACATTGCACTGTTCGTTGCGGTGAACAATTGTTGTTGCAGCGCGCGGTCCCGAGCTGCCGCTACACCCGCGCCGCGCCGCTGCGTCCATGTTTGATCTCCACGTGGTTGTCAGCGTGATGATGCTTCCGTGTCCGCTACCTGCAGAAAAAGCAGAAATTCACGAAAAACAAAGACGTGTGCGCGTTGTCCTCTGCGTCGTTTGTGGAGGTAAGAAAGGCAGCGGCTGCAGCGACCGCGGGTTTGTTTGCGACGGAACCGGCCAGTCGCGTGCCTGGCAGCAGCCGCCGAGCTACATGGAAACCGTGCAGGATGCATAAATAACACGCCGGAAAATGAAGTGCTGTAGCCTGTACTGTTCATACTGGAAGGATATGGGATATTATGCGTAACTGCAACAGGGAATGGTGTGCAAGTGAGTTGAGGTCGACGCTTTCGGCAGCGCGGCGAGAGTTGGGCGCCTATAGTAACGACCTGCTTGTGTCCTGACCTTGTGCTCGGCGGTGAGCGCACCTACCTTCTCCAACCGCAACGTCGCCTCAAGCCTGCAGACCAGGTCATGCAGCCGTCCGAACTCGAAATACAGAGAGAGGTCGAAACCCTCAGGGACATACGGCGACGCTCGACAGTGCAAAGCGGAATCTTAGACCCTGATCTCCCAGACGTCTCCAGCGACTCCAGCTCATCGGCCGCATACTGGGACAACTCAAGCAGCAGCTCGCATGGTGGCAGCAGCGAAAATGGCTCAGATACCTCAGACGACCCCTTCCACCTCTTCTGGGTACCTGCACGTCTACACCCAGAGATTGCACCAGCCGAGTTCAGGGCGTTCCTCCAAGAGCACACCAGGGAAGGGGCTGCACTAGGGCGCTCAAGCTCGCTCAGTGCTGGAGGTGGCTTGGGCAGGAAGAAGTCCATGCTGAGTCGGCAGTACGACCCATCGGCCAAGAATGAGGTCGAGGACGACAACGTCCTTCCCGTGCGACGGAATCGAACCAGTGTGTACACGAATCAGGGCCCACAACTCACTATCAGTGATCTGCAGAAACTGGAGGAGCTGGCAGAAGAGGCATCTGAAAGCCACGATTCCTCCAGACTGAGAAGCGTACTAAGGAGAAGTCTCAGTCTGAATATCTCGCCTTCAGGTGCGTCTCCTTTTTATGCCTAGCGTCAAGATTCCTCCGTATTCACCGAGACGCCAACAACATGCAGTCATCGACAAGATGGACGACATGCCCGACATGGGCGACGACGCTGACGCGCCCATCATCGTTCCGCGCCCGGGGCAGATCCTTCGACGAGCTGCACGCACTAAGATTCGCAAGCCTGGTACCGCAGAAGGCGCACATAGATTCACCTCTACACGAAGCCGACGAGGCTCTGCAACACGTTCTGCGACGACGCCGGCCGAGCCACGCACCTCCAGCGACTTCTCGTCAAGCGACCACGGGGATGAGCCTCCACTGCGGAAACGCGCAGATTCTGATATCCCGGAGCTCCCGGTCGCCATGCGGCCGGAGTCGTACAGCGAGGAGAGCTCCATTTACGATGCCTACGCTCGAGAAGACTCTGACGAATCCGAGCCGCAATCGTCGTCGCACATCAGCACAGCAGAGACGACTGTGGAGTTCACGACCTCTCCGCCGCCACAGCAGAAACAACTAGAACCGCAGTATGAGGCTACTTCGCCTGTCTCCCCCGTGACATCTCCTGTTTTACAACATCCCCAGCCACACCGAGTCTTATCCCCTCCTACGGTTCAGGAACCTTTGCCTGCTGCAGAGGCTGTTGTTCCTCCTCCCATTATTCCGCCGCCCATAGTTGCCCCACAGCCATCGCGTCCTCCTCTAGTTACTTCGCCGCATCAGACACCACCATCAAGCGCTACCTCCCCGCCTCCATCGGATCACCGCAAGGAGAAGGAAAAGGACAAGAAAGGTTTGTTCGGCAAATGGGGAGGAGATAAGGCCACGAAGAAAGGTCACAAGGACCACCAACAGCGAGAGAAAGAGAAGGAAAAGGAGAAAGACAGCGGATTCTTTGGCTCGCTCTTCGGTGGAAAGAAGAAGCAGGATGAGGTACCTCCTCCGCCACCCGGCGGGCTAGGAGGCTCCGGCAGAGAGACGGCAGCTGCTTTGCTCGGCGCGTCCAAGTCTGCCAAAGCGTACGCGCCATCACCTTCGCCTCAGCCTGTGCAAGGCTATGCACGCTACCCCATCCACGTGGAACGCGCCATCTACCGTCTGAGCCATATCAAACTTGCCAATCCGCGTCGCCCGCTGTATGAGCAGGTCCTCATCAGCAATCTCATGTTCTGGTACCTCGGTGTCATCAATAAAACCCAAACGCAGCCGCAACCCGTGGCCACGCCGCCAGCGGCGACCGCGAATGGGAGCGCCGAGCAGGAGACGGACCAGGAGGAGCGCGAGAAACGGGAGCGGGAGGAGCGCGAGAAGGCGGAGAAGGAGCGTATAGAGAAGGAGAAGGAGAAAGAGCGCGAGAGGGAACGCGAGCGCGAACAGAAGGAGAAGGCGGAACAGAAGCGACGCGGCAGCCTCACGAAGAACCCGGCTCCGGGAACGCCTGGGGCTCGTCGTGCTGAAATGCCAGTACGGGGACCTCAGTACGACATGCAGCATCGCGCGATCGAACAAGAATATGGCTATCAGGGCGGCAATCCGCCGATGGGACGCACCTCTTCCGCGCCGCCTGCGCCTATGAACTTCCCGCCACAGCAGAACTTCCCGCCACAGCAGCAGAACTATCCTCCACCTCAAGGTCGAGGGCCCGGTGGGCCACCAGGATCGTATTCTCCTGGTCAGGTCATGCAGCCGCAGCCTCAAGCGCCAAACAACCGCTACTATGCCCCTCCAAATCAGCAAATGCCGAACCAGCAGTACATGCATCCGATGCAACCTGCACCTCAGCTCCCGCCGGGTGCGATGCCGCCAGTCGCGGTTGAACACACGTGGGCCAACCAGAATCCCGCGATGGCGCGAAGTCATACGTCGCCCTCCCCACCACCGCGAGCAACGTCGCCGCCATCTACGAGCAATGGTGTCATGGACCCCCGCCGTGCGCGGTCACCACCGGCTGCTCAGCGATATAATCCTGCGCAAGAGAAGCAGCCGTACAGCGGGCAGGGGCGACTGCCGGGGCGATCTCTGTCAGCGACTGCCTCGCCGCCGGTGCCGCAGAACATGAACACGAACGTCAATGGTAAGCTGCGGAAAGGCAACAGCGCACACGCTGTGATGCCTCACCAGCGGGCCAGCGAGGAGGAGGACATGCCTCTCGCGATGTATCAACAGCGAAGAAAATAATACGGGTTCATTTAGTCTTTCACTCACGGATAATGCCTTGGTTTCTCTCGTTACCTATTTTCCCCCTCTCCTCTACCTCTACTACTCGCGTGTGCTGTTTCGACCATTCGTTTTCGCTCATCCTGATCATCCCATCCACCATCTAGATATCCCTGCATTTACATAGGCTATTCCGGGTCCGCCTTTCACATGGATACGCCTCATGACCATCTGCATCCCATTGCAACGTCTCGCATGTTCTGTCACATCTCCCCTTCAGGACACCATGCTCCCCCTCTCACTTGTATTCCGGCCTGTTGCATGACCTCACGAGGGCACGCCCGTACTCGGACAATTGGATGCTTTCATCACTACCGTACCCTACGATATGGACTTGCATAGTATTACGCCGGTGGCAACCTGACACTTTCTGTATATGCCATTCGTTGTTTGTGAGAGCCGTCCAAGCACGGTCCGAGTGCAATATACTGGGATGACTTGATGCTCACGCTTCAGAGCTTGGCAGTCTGAGTCTCTCTGTTTCGCGTTCTGAGGATTAAATGTCAGATGCGCAGATCATGATCAGGGCGTTTGATCTTGAGATTAGATTGCCCGAGAGAAAGATCTAGAGTGACCTCATCTATCTCCGTACCGCCGTCGATTTCTTCGTCCTCTCCGAACTCTCCTATACCGCGACGACCTTGAACACCGCGCCGTGGATAGAACAAGATGGGACACCTCATCACGGTTGCAACGTGCGTATGCTTCATGCGATCGATATAACGCGTCTGATGCGCCGTTTAGATGGTAAGCAGTGAGCAATCAAGCGACGGTGTAGCTCGTAATGATATGACTCCAGTTCATTGAATCAATGGGCCTTGGATTTCGATGTGAGTAGCAAAATTTTCGTCGGTATCTCTCCGCGTTGACATGGCTTTTAGGGCAATCTGGAGCGTATCTTGGAGAGCATCCGGATAGCAAAGTCTCGCGGCGCGACCATGAGGGTCGGCCCTGAGCTAGAGATTACGTGAGTCTGGAAATCATTCGGGGAGAACTGGAAAACTGACATGGTATCACAGAGGATATGGATGTTTGGACCATTTTCTTGAAGGTTAGCGTCTCGTAACCGCGTCCACGCTGATATTGCTAATGGAACACAGGCGATACCGTGCTCCATTCATGGGAGGTCCTTGCAAAGATTTTGGACTCTGAAGAGGTTAAGGGCATTCTATGCGACATTGGCATGTGAGTAGCTCCACGTTCGGCGCTTTAGTGACTAAAGATCGCGATAACAAGGCCGGTGGTCCACAAGAATGTCATCTACAACTGTCGCATAATCATCTACGGTCGGCAGATTCTCCACATCCGCCCGAAGATGTGGCTCGCGAACAACGGCAATTATCGTGAAATGCGATACTTCACACCTTGGATGAAACATCGACAGGTGGAAGATCATTACCTTCCTCGTATTATCCATGCTGTTACAGGACAAGTAAGATCGTACTCCTCAGATCGTCCGGCTTCTGCTGACCAGAGTGACAGACGAAAGTGCCTTTTGGTGATGCAGTACTCAGCACGGTTGATACCTGCATCGGCGTGGAATTATGTGAGGAGCTCTTCACGCCCGCAAGGTTGGCACAATCTCGCTATCTATGCTCTCGTGCGCTCACCCTCTTGCAGCCCCCATATCGACATGGGCTTGGATGGAGTCGAAATCTTTACGAACTCCAGCGGAAGCCATCACGAACTACGAAAACTTTATACTCGCGTCGAGTTGATTAAGGAGGCGACGCTTAAGGCGCGTAAATCGTAACAAGTCTAAGAACCTCAACTAACGCGATCGTTGCAGCTTGGCGGAATCTACCTCTATGCCAACCAACAAGGATGTGACGGAGATCGTCTGTACTACGACGGATGCGCCATGATCGCATGCAACGGGAAGATCATTGCACAAGGATCCCAGTTCTCGCTCAACGACGTCGAGGTCATCACTGCGACCCTCGATCTCGAGGACGTCCGTGCGCACCGTGCAGTAATGAGCAGGAATATGCAAGCCGCCCAAGCCCAGCGATACCACCGAATTGAGGTGGACTTCTCACTATCCCAAGGAAAATTTGACAGTGTCAGGGACTTCGACGACCTAATCGTGCACGACTTCCAGGTTCACTATCATACACCTGAGGAAGAGATCGCGTAAGCTACCTTTTTGTTCGTTGTTGTGTTCTTGACCCGAACTACGACACAGCTTAGGCCCTGCATGCTGGCTTTGGGATTATCTCCGGCGCTCCCGTACCCAGGGGTACTTCGTCCCGTTAAGCGGGGGAATTGATAGCTGCGCTACATCCGTTATCGTATTTTCGATGTGCCGACTTGTTGCTGAGGCGGCTCAGCGTGGTGGTAAGCTTCTTGCCTCCACTTCTTGTACTGTGCTTGACATTGCTTAACAGACGAACGGGTCATTGCCGATGCTCGCCGCATCGCAGGCGAGCCGGAGGGTTCTACATATGTACCGACCGACCCCCGCGAGTTCTGCAACCGCATCTTCCACACATGCTACATGGGTACAGAAAACTCCAGCGACGAGACGCGGAAGAGGGCGAAGGACTTGGCTCAGGCTATCGGAAGGTACAAGCACGCTTCCTCGTGGTTTGCAATCTCACCTCCTTGCAGTTATCACACAGACCTGAACATGGACACCGTCGTCACTGCCGTCCGCAGCCTCTTCGCCTTTGTCACTGGTGTGACGCCCAGGTTCCGTGCACACGGTGGCAGCGCGGCCGAGAATTTGGCGCTACAGAATATACAAGCCAGGTTGCGCATGGTCCTCGCGTATCTCTTTGCACAGCTTCTGCCATTCGTCCGGGGGAGGAGCGGGGGCCTTCTAGTGTTGGGCAGTGCCAATGTCGACGAAAGGTGAGTTTACAGCCGCAATTAATTTCCGGTGACTTATGTCCAAGCACAGCTTGCGCGGATACCTC
The DNA here is from genome assembly GCA_001969225.1 of Ceriporiopsis andreanae CBS 279.92. NCBI lineage: Eukaryota > Fungi > Basidiomycota > Agaricomycetes > Polyporales > Meruliaceae > Ceriporiopsis > Ceriporiopsis andreanae. The sequence goes on along the minus strand of ALYI01003692.1, from coordinate 1,327 downwards.
ACCAAGTACGACTGCTCTTCTGGTACGCAACTTATTGTTGACTACGTCGGGAACAATTGACGAACTGACGACCTCTCTAGCGGACATCAATCCCATTGGAGCCATCAGTAAGACGGACTTGAAGAAGTTTATAGCCTACGCAGACGGTGCCTTCAATCTTCCCATCCTGAAAAGGTGCTTATCATGATTTACCTGTTTGTGTTCGTACTAAGTCACATTTTATAAAGTTTCCTGGACGCTGTGCCGACAGCAGAGTTGGAACCTATCACCGAGACCTACGTCCAGGCAGACGAAGCCGACATGGGCATGACCTACGACGAGCTGTCTGTCTTCGGCAGGCTGCGCAAGGTGGACAAATGCGGGCCGTACAGCATGTTCACGAAGCTCGTGCACGAGTGGGGCTCGTTCCTGTCGCCTCTGCAAGTCGCGAAGAAAGTCAAGCACTTCTTCTTTGAATATGCCAGGAACAGGCATAAGATGACGACTTTGACCCCGGGGTACCATGCTGTGAGCCGGAAATTGGTTGTATATCGGCTTAGTACTGACGCGCGCGCGCTGCAGGAACAATACAGCCCAGATGATAACAGTACGTCCAATGCTTATACCGATAGCTGATGCTGACCTGCCGCTTCATTCAGGATTCGACTTGCGACCGTTCCTGTACCCCTCCCGCTTCCCATGGCAGTTCAGGAAGATCGACCAGGTGGCGGCGACGCTCCCGGACAGGAGCACCGTCAAGCCGGCTGAAGCGAAAGCCAAGCTCGACGATGTTGACTAACGCTACACATTAGATGGATCAAATGTTCTGCTTATTATTTAGCTATACAGATATTGAATCGTGCACATGATTACGGCGACGCCTATGACGTGTCGTTTACAACGTGACGCCTGGAGGCTGGTATCAATTTCCATAACGCCTGAACCTGAGGGCATGTTGCGGGCACAGGGAGTCGGCGGAACGTGTCGACCGTCAACAGCTCGCCTGAGCCACTGTTCTGCGTACGATATACATTTAGAAGACTGTATGAGTATTAACTGAAGCGTGTACAGAGGAAGGAGGGAGATCGTACTTGTATGCCGTCAAGGCGGGAAGGTGGCCTCGTGTCCATCAACAATTGGCTTCATGGTTGTCGGGGATTAATGAGTGCGTGTAAACGTATGTTGAACTTGATGGGCGCTGCCGATTGAGCAAAGGTGAATAACGTTGGCTTTCGTATACCCCAAACTTGCGCTCAAGATGGTGAAAAGCAGCATCATGCGAATGACCCAGTCCAACTGCGGTATTCTGATACCATTGAGTTTGGATCGATGGGGATGCAGTGGCAGG